>JBBBDQ010001028.1:2897500-3050000 GCA_037127315.1 Ascarosepion bandense
TGAGCATTTACAGCCGGACATCAAACGAGTGAAAAGCGTTAGGAACACTTAATTCTTGTAGAAAGCAAAAGAAAAAAGAAAAAAGGAACACTCAGTTTGTAACTGATGTGATGTTGAATATCTAAATCTTTAGTATATTTTCACGAATCATGATTCGCTCAATCATGAGTGATGTTTTAAACTTTCAAGTGTATACAAGCCACGAGTTACCGTTTCGTCTGATTATACACACACGTACATATAAGTATGCAATCATTTCACCACACACACACACACACACACACACACACACACACACATACATATATATATATATATATATATATATATATATATATTCCATAAAATTAATGTGATGGGTGTTAACTTTCGAATGTTACTCTTAATCTGTGAACAGGTTTGTCTAGATGTTTTACCAAAAAGCCATGCTGTATGTTAATACGGAATTCACTCGCCCATTAAACTTAATGAAAGACATTTATAAATCAGTATAGGTAAGCCTGTTCAAAAACTCCATCAATGCGGGTATTTTTGAAGAGTCAGCCATAACAGAAGGCATTCAACGAAAACAAATATAACGCTCGCTTGAAATTTGTGGGGTCTGTAACCGTGATAATAGCTATAACATAAATAAAATTTAAAGAAAAATATTAAAAAAAGAAAAGTTATATAATTAACCACCTGCCACAGTGTTAACTTTAAAAATAGTGTAGCGAAAATCTTAAATTGTTAACCATTTCGCTAACTCTCCAGAACTAAACTATTCAACAAAAGCAGTTTGAAGGTAATCTAAAGCTGTAGCAATAACATGGAAAAATTACGATAATTCATAATAAAAAAATAGTGGAGGCGTATAATCACAAGACGCTTACGGCCATATTACGTTGAATCACCAGTTCCCATCCGATTACAAGTCAAGTAACGTTGAGTCTAGGATAGGTGGATGACCGCTTACGAATACAAGTGTTGCAAAAGCTTGAATGTATGAGTAATGTGTTAGATAACGGCCCGTAAGAAAAAATGTGAGTTCCGATTTCGAATTACCGTCGAGTTCGTTTTTATTCACTTACGAGAATATGCTCTTGGAAAAGATATGAATCCACATCTTCTCCATGATAGACTGGATCTTATGAACTTGGTTGACTAATCGAGTGAGTGTTAATCACAGTAACAGTAGTCTAATACCAAAATGCTTTTGAAAGTAACAGGAGTCCGAAATACTGAAATTCTTTTGCAAAGTCAACCAAGAACCGAGAAGCCATGATCGCCCACGCATGCAAGGAAGGATAATAACAAGGAAGACTATAAATACAATTGCAAAGAAAAAAGAGTTTCCTTGGAACTGTACGTAGTTGACATAATATAAAATAATATAATTGCATACTGCACAGGTGCACGTCGTCAGTAAATGGAAAATGCGCTACTATAAACATAGTTTGAATCTGAACAACAGAAAATATAAAAGGTAATATTACTCTTCATACCTTCAACTGGGCTGCCATTAAAAGTGGAAAAGAGCCACCAAATATTACATAGAAAATACTAGCCAAAGTCAGGGCGTACACTGAATTTGGCAATTTGTACCTGAGCTAGAAATCATTAATTAAATCGCAAATAGGTGGAATAATAAATTAATGGCCTTTTTTCAGTAATAAAAATAAATACTTAATTAATGATATATATCCTGATCTTAAGTATAAGTTTTCTTTTCGTTTCCATTCTCTCCAAAACCTCGTAGTTACTTAAATATTTGATCCATGGTATCCACAGTATCCTTCTGTTATAACCACATTTCTATTGCTTCGTGTCTTTCCTTTATCTTTAAGAAATTGACTGAGAATTAGCCTAAAGAGGCCCGCTCATTATCAGGCTATCCTGTCTAGTCGCAACACTATTGTTACAAATGCAGTACACATGTAGTTTCTCCAACCCTGACGGTTTACGGGACTCGTTCCGTGCCGTGAGATTGCATTATATCAAACAATATGGGGTTATTCAATGAAACCATATAAATAAAACAAAAACGATAAAATTGTAATACTCACTAGATTAGTCTACGTGGAAATTTTTGAAAGCCAAGAAAGTCACATTTAATCTGTTCCTTGTCGCCTATATCTATATCAGCTTGATTCTGGCCGTCCGAAATTTTAAAAATATGTTTAAAAATATATTTGCTGTGTTATTATTCGTGCCCAGTAGCAAAAACCTTAGGAAGATTACTTCCATTTTAATTCTTTACATTTTCTGGACCATTATTTACATGGTATAATTTGGATCGGGCACAATCTCCTAAAGTTCAACTGAACTCTTTCTATTCATCCATTTTTGATTTTCTGGAGACAGAGGAACTGCCATTTTAGAGATTGACAATTGATTTTGATTTTTTCATTTAACTGTTTCAGATTAAATAAATGATTACCGGTTGATTGTGAAAAGATATTCAGTACGCTAAACAATTTCTTAGATTCAGACAGATTTTATATAAATCAGAAAAATACTGGTAGGCATTATGAAATTCGTACTTTCGTATATATTATATAATGATTATTATATAATATATATATTATATATGATTATTATATAATATATAACAATAAATTAATTATATATATATATATATAATTAATTTATTGTTATATATTATATAATAATCAATTAACAGATTAATTAGCTAATATTTCATATTAATTAATATTATAATATATTATATAATGATTATATAATAATTATATATATAAATATATATATATATATATATATATATAATTGTGCATTTGGAAAGCCGTTAATACATATTTTATTAGAGACTACCGATAAGACAATGCGATAAGTCTTTTTATTAATTTTTTCTTGCATTCGTGCAAAGGATTTATTTTCTGGGCATAGTGTGCAAAATTAATAGTCCAAATGATCTGAAGAACGAGTTCTTTCGGATAATCTATTAGCAATTATCAAGAACGTTATTTTTCTTAACTGCATATGAATTTACGTATGTGCACGCGCGCGCACACACACACACATACACGTTCACAAGTATAAATATATATGCAGGTTTCATTAAAAATTACACATAAAGTGTTTTGGTTAAGTTTAAATGTAATTTTTCATGTGATTTAGGGTATTTTTTCTTCCAGAAACATAAATTACATAAAACTGTCCAAATGTTTTGCTTTTCCGAGTGGTTTTGGTAAAACATTTACCTAATATCGAAGATAAATTTTATTTTACATTTGAATGAATATGTGCCGTGTTTATGTATGTGGATAGAGTTACGTATGTGTATTATATTTGCTGCCCCAACACACACAATATATATATAGTAATATTTTGAAAAATTTATCTGTCTTCCTAATTTACATTATTGAGAGTCAGCATTTCATTTTATTATTAACGCTTCCATTATTTTTAACTGACTCATGCATATGGATGTGTTGATTATATTCGTATTTGCACAAATTTGTTGAATACAGGACAGTACTGTTTCAGTCATTTTCGATGAAACACATAGCACACAAAAACGCACACACATACATATATATGTAGTTTAGAATGTTAGCGTACGGACCAGAAGATTTGGGTTCGAATCACTTTTATTGATCATTTTGTTCAACAGTTACTACACGACAGGGAAAACTATCCCAATGTGTACCACCGCTGAGAAGTGCCTACAATCTATTATACAGGATAACTCCGGCATTGTGAGTAAACTTAGTCAGAAAAAGTTGTTCGAGAGCCGTGGATGGTTGCGTTACCACTGACTTATCATTTCCGAGATTTAAGCACAGTTGCAATATGAACCAGTGTTTGATTCATTTAGCTGAGCAGGCGCCTGCAACAGATTTGCTATCTGCCCCTAAGAATCAGGCACACACACACACACACACACACACACACACACACACACACACATATATATATATATATATATATATATATATATATATATAATTTAATGCTTGTATAACCGATGAAATTATCGATTAAGTATAACCGCAAGGATGATTCTTCAAATTTCAATACTTTTTATAACTTGAGTATTGTTTTTATTTTAAATTTAAAGAAATGAATTACAAAGATTAACTGCGGACAACTTTACACAAAATAATTTGTGTATCTTTATTTTTTACAGTAGAAGAGATTGAATTGCGTTAGTATACGATAAACAGAAAATGAGTCTACATGTGTGGGTATGTATGTGACACACATTTACGTTGTTTTATCTGTTTGTATAAGTACAGCAGTTAGCTGCATGAAAATTTTGACACACGTAAACAAACGTAGCCAGTATGTATTTCTTTTATGCGTCAATATCGCTAAGTATAAAAGTGCGTTGGATGTGCGTTGTGGTGCAGTGGTTATCGGCTCCGGACGAGAAATCGTGGAGCCAAGTTCGAATTCCAGTTGAATTCCTTGCATTCACATACGCACAAATTCTATTGGGAAAGGTATTAATTAGTTTCTTCCCTCAGCTATAGGTTAAATATTGGGTTTTATAGCCTTGGTTGACAACCAGTTTACCGCAGAAAGTAATAGCAATCTACTGTGGGATAAATTTCTGCCCAGTCAGTCATGTCCCTTTTGAGACATGATCGCCCAAGCGTGTACCACGTATGGTACTTAACTGACTGATTGCTAAGTATCTTTTAAATATCATGTACTCGAATAAATGAATAAATGTGAATAATTAATTGTGAGAATGTCAGTTTCGTTTGCATAACAAACCAGCACACACCCTGACCAAAATTTTACTGAATGACTAGTAAACGAACAAGAATTGATTACATCTATAATGAAATAAACGGCTCCAAGAATTCCCAAAATTAGATTTATTAATCGCAAGCTTGTTGGTTAATAATTTACCAATTTTAAAATATTTGCTTTAAGAAGGGAAACTATTTTTTATCATTTTCTTACTTGAGCTTCCAAAATTTTATTTTAAAATTTCTATCGTTTGCAATTTCAAAGAATAACACGCATCTCATAGGACGTCGCTGATTGGTTAATATATACGAATACAAAAATTAAAATATTTGGAGCCGGTCAGTGTACAAAAAAAAGTGATAGTGCTTAAATCTATAGCATTTTCTACAATTCTGATATTGGGTTACACACACACACACACACACACACACACACACACACACACACACACACACACATATATATATATATATATATATATATATGTATGTAATTCTGCTACTCATTTTCATGTTCTTCGCCGACTAAATATGAAACCATTTGTCCCTTTACAAATAGCATGCATCCTCTAGAACTTTATATGGTGACAGTAAATGACACGATAGTGTTTGACATAATGCGATCTCACGGCATGTAACTGGTCCTGTAAACCGCGAGGGTTGGAGAAGCAGCATATGTACTGCATTAGTAACAAGGGCTCTTTAGGATAATTTTGAATGCAGTCCTCAAATATGAAAGAAATAATCGAAGTAACAGAAATGTGGTTATACAAAAGGATGCTGTGGATACCATGGATCAAACATTTGAGTAACAACGAGATTTTATAGAGAATCAAAACCAAAAGAAAACTTATATTTAATATCAGAAAGAGGAGGCAGCCAAAGTAACAGGTCAACATATTTTAAGAACTACATGGTACAGAAAGAGGTGTAGAGCCATGATCGCCTACATCATGAAGAAACATGGCACATAAAATAATAAGAACAGAGGCAAGACTTCCCAACCCCCCCCAAAAAAACAATCTACATCATTATTTTAAATATAAGCTGGTGAAAGAAATGATCGATTCATACCTTTCTCAATGGATATTGCAGAAAAGTGAATGCGATTTACAATGTTTGAGGGGAATTAGTTTCTTTGTAGAATAGAAGACAACAAGAGACCTGATTGACCCAATTGATGTCATCTTTTAGAAAATTTGAATTGTCTGATTATAGAGAGAAACGAACCCCAAAAAAAGAAACTGCAAGGTTTGCTTGTTCAGTGTATATACACGCATATCTATGCCTAGTCTGTCTTGAGAATCTTGTGAAAAATATCTTTGCATAGGAGATCCCTTCTGCATATTGCATTCCTACGCTATTAACTTGATTCTACTTTTTTTTCAACTTCCTTTTTCATTATTTCTAATTTATCATTTTTTTTCTTTTTACTTTGACATCCCCATATTCATTTGATTTTTCTCTTCATTTTCTTAGGATGTCCATTTTCCATTACGCTTTCTCTTCTCACGATCAATTTACCTTTCTTCTTTCGACTACTTTCACTTTCCAATTGTAACATTTCAAGCTTCGTTTTTAAATCTGTCGTTATCAGCCACGTCATCTTCTACGAGACAGTCTTCAGTTCGTTTCCATCGATAAAAAAGCATAAACATTCTTCAATTCACAAAATTCAAACCATTTTTGTTTTCTTCGTTTCAAATATATTTTGCTTGAAAGAGTTTAAATACCTCACTTAATTAACAGTTCACTTTTACACGACAGAGTAAACATTAATTGCCACATTCAGAATGAGTCAATTAACAATATCATCAATCTGGTTACCATTAAATGTCTTTCTTGTATTTAATCATGCACTCACCCCTTATCCGACTTTTAATTGTGTAACACTTGCATTTTGAAAGACTCGAAGCCTTCAATAATAAAACAAATCTTTCTTTTTCTCTTAATCTTAAGACTAAAAACAGTAATTTTCAGTTATAAATTTGTTTTGTCATAGTTGCGTTGAACAGAGATAACACAATCAAGAATTGTACTGTCGCCTGAAACGACGTCGTCTTGCTGAAATCTGTAGTAGTATAGGGAGTTCGCTTACGGCTAGCAGCCTTTTAGCTGTCTTGACGGTTCTCGGCGTCAATATTATATCGGTGCCATTTAGACGATTCCGCATCACACTCTGGATAGATGGGTAAATTTCTACAACGATATTATAAAAATTATAGATTAAAAGTTATAAAGAAATTATAGATTATAAAAAAATATAGATTATAAATGATAACTTATAGATTATAAATTTGTTGTATATAAGTACGTCGAAGACGATTAATATTTCGATAAAATGACGAACATGTTGTGTATTTTATACAAAGACGACGATAATTAAATTGCTACCAAATCGACATATATGTTGTATACTCTTCGATGAAACGACGATTATTAATTCAAAACTTGTTATCATCTCGCTTATAAAATCGATTACCTTTTTCACGCTGATAAAATTACGATATTCTCACTTAATAAAATGATGACCGTAGCACGCATATATAAATAAAGGTATACTACATTTTCTTTATTCTTCAGGTGACGTGGCGTACAGCAGGAGGTGGAGTCGTAAAAATCAGCATACCTGCATCGAGCCAGCCAGAGGCCGCGCTCGTCCGCGGTTTTCCCTGTGTCTCGGTCTGGGTTTCGATCGCAAATCTCACCGATTACTACTGCCGCTAGTAATCTGTTACTTATATAAACGACTATGTCATCTTTTGACACATTGTTTACTACCATTTCAAGGCCCACATTATCTGTGGGCTACGCTGGTTTCAAAACAATCAAATATTTTACTGACACGGGGAATTTTGCCCGCATTCTTAACTTTGACAACAGTCAAATATTTATCAAAATAATGTCTATTTTTCTTTTCTAGCCAGTTTGCATATTTTCTCTGTTTCATAAAAATACATTTCTTTGCGAAATTACCCACCAGTTTAGACAATATGTAACAAATGATAAAACACTAAAATTAAATCAAACTTATCCTAATACTAGCAGTATAGCCCAGCGTTGCTCGGGTGTAATGAAAGCTTTAAAACTAATCCACGGTCCTGGAGCTCAGACTCTTTAGACGTTGGCACGAAAGACTGAAAAGCAATAGTTGTTTCCAGTTAAAGCGAAACCGTAGACTGAAAGAAAAATGAATGGTTGTAAGTCAAATTTTGATTTCCTGGTATCGATATCAAATAAGTTTTTTCGTCGTAAACTGAATTTTGAAGGCTAAATAAGTTCTCTGAGTAAATGGTATCATGGCTGAGACTAAGAACTACAATTGTACCTACTTAGAGCCAAACCCGAAGCAAAAACTAAAATAAAAGGACTGAAAAAAATACAGACATACAGGCAGATAAACAGACATACACACAAACATCTTGTCTTTTATATATATATTATCGATTTTCTGCACAATTGTAAAAACTGCAACCTTGAAACTTCTGAATATCGTTTCTTATGTCTTTCTCTATGAGTGTATCAAATTTGATTAAAATCGGACCACTCCTTCTATAACCCGATTTTTTCAATTATCAATTTTCGATATTTATCGGGGGTACCTCGACACAAAACGTAGCTAAGAACACTCGCAGACGCTTATAGTACAACTGTGTAAATTTTCAAGAAAATCGGTTCAGCCGTTTTGGAGTCTATAGGTAACGGACACACACAGGCACACACACATACACACACAGACAAAGTTCCATTTATATATATGTTTAGATACCAACAGCTCTAAGTAGAAACTTATGAAGCTTTATTATAATAATTTAGCTTTAGCGCTGAAAAAAATATTTTATAGTGGATAGTTATAAGTAAAAGGAGAGGTGGAATATTCTTATTTTATTGCAACACTTAATATTAAAAAGTGTTTGTAAGAAATGGTAAAATTTGCCAGATGCCAAAATTAGACGATTTTGCTTATGAAAACTATTTAATTAGTTAGTGGTTGTGACCTTTTGTCAACTTTAAAGACCATTTTTTAAAAAATCTTACGCTAATTGAAATTCTGATAAAAGATTCCTTTGTAGATTTCAGAAGTAATATGACGAAATGCACCTTGACATTTTGGCCTAGGTATCAATTAGAAATTCGTTCCTTTCCCTGATTATCAAAAGCTCGGTTTAAAGATGACAATGTCTGTGATCTTTACATATTTTTAATTATAAAACACAGTGTTCGTCATTTCGTCTCGTCACATTTAGAAGAATAAGAGTAGTAACAAATATTGTAATTAGAATTAACTGGGCGCCTTGCCATGTATCAAGTATTATTTACTGATTTTTACGCGACTGAGTTAACTACATACTTAATGCTCTACATTTTGTATTCTGCTTGACAAAGATAAAATAGCCATACATAGGTATCTACAATATTGTTAGTGTTAACAATTTGCTTATATGTTTGATCTTCAGTGAGTGCATCATAAATGTAACCTCGTGCCAGATACAGTTTACTTTAACCTAAGTTAACCTAAATGCAGCACTGTGGATGTAATAATGCAAATATATATTTTTGTTGAGCTTTCTGAAAATCCCAAACGTGAAAAAAAGAATAAAGGGATGTTTCTTTTTTTTTCGAAACCTTTTACAAACACAATTACTTTTCACGTATCATTTTTGATTAATGAGATTTTGCAAGAAGAAAAATGCACAAGAGAAGATTGTTTTTTTAGTAATAATATTGACTTAATATTAAGTATTAATCAGTTAACTACCGTACGTGACACACGCTTGGGCGATCATATCTCGAAAGAGACATGTCTGACCAGGCAGAAGATTTTTATTCAGTCGGTTGCCATTTCTTTCTGCGTTAGACTGGTTGCTAGCCAAGGCTATATAATTCTATCTATCCTGCTATTCAACCAGTAGCTGGAGGGAAAAGAGATAGATTTATATCTATCTCAAGGGTATTTGTGCGTAAGTGAATATCACAAATTCAACTGGAATTCCATCGCGGCTCTTCAATTTTTCATTCCGAGCTGATATCCATTGCACCACAATCTTCGTATATTGTACTTAAAAATCAGAATTTTGAGGAAGGAAATTAATATTTTCTTCAAAGAAGCATAGCAGAATTCATATTTATTTCACTTTCATTTTGACTGATTTTCTAATAAGACTTCATATTTTAGCAGCTGCACCCTTTTAGGACAAAATAATTCACCACCGCAGTCTACACAAGCCTGATCAGTGTCTCCCTAGTTACAGACGGGAATTTGTTTGGTAGGATAACTCTGTTGATGAGTCTGCGTCAGATGGAACGGAACCAAAATACGCAATGAAAAGCTGAAGGAATCCGTAGATTGTTGAAAAATGCCTTGTATTTACTCCCCCACCCCAACGAAATATTTCTTAATATTCCTTTTCGAACAGAGTAGGAAAAGAATTCACGGGTAAGAGAAATAGTAGAAAAAAGTTACAAGCAAAAGAGTGAAAGAAAAAAAGAAGCACAATTTGATGAGTTCAGGAAGGGAGAAATAAAATAAAAAGAAGACATAAGGAAGGAAGAAGTTTGGGGTTATTCAATCGAAGAGTAAAAATGAAAAATGAAAGAAATAAGAATAATATAAGAGAGTGGAAAGAAGAAATGATCAAAATTCAAATGGATCGAATATTTGCAATATGTGTGCAAACAAAGGTGTAAAAAGCGGGATCATAAACATATCAGGAACAAAGAGAGAAAATATACGAAAATCAGAAGCATTGATAAACCATCACAGAAAAGAAGTGAAATAAGAAACGAGCAAAGATATCACAGTACAAGAACCCCCCCCAAAAAAAAACAAACAAAAAAACAAAAAAGAGCTCGATAAATTAGAAACAATTATAGAATATCGCAGAAAACAAAGAACAAACAGAAAAATAAGAAAGAAAACATCCCAGAAAAGAGAGCGCGCTAGCAAGGGTAAGAGAGAGAGAGAGAGAAAAACAAACAAATAAAAAAGAAGATGGTTAAAATATAAGAAACAAGTTCAATGTATCATAATGGAAAGAAAAGAAAAATAAAGAAACAAGAAGTAAAATGTAAGGCTAAACAATCTAAGATGTTACAAAAAATCAAAGATGTCATGAATAAAAGTGCAAAAAATTAAGAATTGATAAATCTAAGCACAAAAGAAAGAAAAAGCGACAGAAATCTGACTGAATGACTAACAATGAGTCTTACTTAACAAATTGCAGGCTTTCCACATTCACGGCGGGAAAACAGTCTGGACTTCAAAAAAGCAAAATTAATCTGATCGGATTACCGTTTATGGATTGATACACTTTTGCCCTGTTTTCATTTAGACGCAATCTTGAACGCGCGCGTGCACACACACACACACACACACACACACACACACACACACACACACACACACACACACACACAGTGCGATGGGTAAATTTGTGCAATTTTTATTTTGCCCATGCGCATTGTTTGCTTTTGATTTTGTTGACTCCCAAGTATAGTAGTGTCAGTTGGTCACCGTCAGTGAGAAAAAGAATACCTTGATGCAATTCAATCCACCATAAATTTGGAAACGGCATGCTGTATTGCTTAGTATTCGAGCTGGAAATTCCAATACGAACATCTGAGAGTTTTGGGGTGTAGTCTGAGACTTGCAGAGAATTCGGGAAAAGTGAAATGAGTCTAATGATAAATACGAAGGTATTTGCAGTTAATTATGGCGACGTTATTCCTCCATTCCTCTTCCCACAGAATCAATATTGAACCCTACATCAAGCGTCTTGAGGAGTTAGTGCTGCTCTGGTTCAAGAAGGTGGTTGCTAGAAGACCCTAGTCTGTCCACAGGATTCTGCACTAAGTCACACAAGCAGAAGAATCCAATCATCTGTTACACAATCTTTGTGACCACATCACCCCTTACAAACGGTTACTTAACTCTTCATACTACAATTCTCTTGATGTGTGGAATACATTTGAGCGGGAGACCAACAAAAACCTTGTAACACCAAAAATGAACTGAAGGCAAGGATTATGGTAGCATTCTCCAACTTAAAAAAGGGAACCATCCCAAAGAGATGCAGGGGACTCCGAAGTTGTCAGAAACCAATGACAAATTCATTGTATAAACGTACTCTTTGGTGTTTCAAGATATTTTTGTGTAATGTTGATAAATATATCTGCTAAAATGAGATGCTATTTTTATTTGAGCATAATTTAAATGACAATTTATTGATTGCACCCTACACACACACACACAAATACACACATGCACACACGCATATATATATATATATATATATATATATATATATATATTTATATATAAAATAGATGATCTCGGAAAAAGATTGAACGTACTTGGGAACATCAGAATTGAATATTAAAATCATTTTTCATTTCTTACATTTTTCAATTATAATACGCAAAAGATTATTCATGAGTATTAACGGATTTTATTAAACTAAGCAGATACAATGTTTGCAATTTATGTAATGTGATATGTCTAAAAGAAGATTTTACTGCCTAAATACCATGCGTCTCCTAGGGGGATCCTTCATTTACCTAGCGTGCCTTAAGCACTCGGCCATATCGGAAATCCTGATCAAACAAGGCTCGAATAGTGCTTCTATGCACATTTATTTATATCTACCCGTGATTCGAAAAATATTGTTAGATTTAATTAAATATACTAGTTAATGATAAAAAACAGAGCATTTACTCAAATAGAAGTATCCGTTTATACCCATAAACTAAATATATGTCGTAGTTAATGCCTTTCCTAAAAAGTTGTCTTTGTTTACAATAAAATACGAAACAGCAGATATGTATATTTCGAGAATCTGGAGACACATCATATATATATATGTGTGTGTGTATATATATATATCTATATATATATATGTGTGTGTGTGTGTGTATGTGTGTGTGTGTATGTGCATGTGTGTGTGTTTGTGTGTGTGTGTAGGTGTGTGTGTATGTGAAAGAACAGGCAGACATTTACTGACCTTTTGATAAAATTTAATTATTTTATTATATGACTAAAAGACTAAATTAACATTTTTATCGGCGTTTCTGATTATAATCTTTCATATTTAGGATTTATATTTTTCTCTTTCAGCAGTCGTCACAGATAAACTCGCTTTATTTGTTTAGTGGACGTTTATTTAGACAAAAGTGATGCATCGGATTGTTAGTTTAAAGGCAAAATTAGTTAAGGTTCTGATGGATAAGAAAAAGGAGTTAAAATGACGGTACAAAAGAAAAGAAAAAGCTTTTTATTAGCAGGCAGCAGATTGGCAAGGAAGTCACTGAGTCACTCAACCCAGCAGAAATTACTATAATAACAGCAGAAGCCAAGGAGCAGACGAAGCTATATCAGAGTTAATATTGGAGATGGAGAAAAGCGGCAGAACAAGTTTTCTTTTCTGCTCACCAATTTGCCTTATCTGCGTTCTCCTGCATTTCACTCCAGCTAATTCGTGTTTAAATAGGCACACCGATGTTTTTACATACATCATATATGCATTCTTCTGGGACCGGGAATTCAAAACAGTAAGAATAAGGCAAGAGTGGTGACAGTAACTGCCTCTACATTGTTTAATTCTGATAAAAAAAAATCTATCAAATTACTTACACAGAACTGTTTGATTAGATCATAAGATATGCTTGAAAGTGAACGGATGATGGAGTACTCTTTTCTATAATTAATCTACAGAATTGTAATAATAATTACAACTGATAAGAATAGGGGACTACATTTTTCTTACATAAAATAACTGTTTATTCACGTTTGACCTCAAATTAATATCGGCTGAATCTTGGGTAAGTAGTTTTGAGTTGTTTTTTTTTAACTTCTTTGTCTTGCGAAGGTTTTTCCGTTCCTCCTCGTATGTTTATCTTACTTTCTGCGGTGCGATTATCTTATATGGGTATATTCTGTGGTCAGATGGGTTCGCATTTATTTTATTTTATTTTTTTTTTTGAGTACTCGCCGACATTCTCCGAGGCCCGATTCTGCACTTGGTAGATTTGAGTCAGTCATCCCAGATTAAGGTGACACAAAACTTAATTTTGTATCTCTTAGGAGGAACCAAGGACATATTAGGGTCGCCACAGAAATTTGTTTTACATCAAGATTACTGATGAACATTAAGTTTGATTAAAACCGATGATATTTTGTGACGTGTATCACACACTATAAAATCTTTGACGACTCATAAAATTAGTTATCAGGTCAAGTATACGCAGAAATTTTTCAACGGATACTTTGATAGTTAGCTTTCCATAAATTAACCGGATCTTCTTTTGGACTGTTTCTGCACACTCTATCCAAGGTTTTAATATTCTGAATTGAGTGTATTTGATTGCATTCATTTTTATTATTGTCTATATATTTCCCATAGAGAATTGTCTTTATTATCCTGTATGTTGCTTTTTTTGTGAAGAGCCTTAATGTCATACGTCATTTGTAATCGTATGATTATTTTAAAATGTCATGTCTATTCCGGACGTAGCAATCATGGCTTTCCACAGATTTCTTTTCATTACCATTGCCAAGCATTTGTGGGAAAGAGAGCGGATCGATTATCCCTTACCTTCCATGATTTTGAATTCGGTGTTTTCCTTCATTTAAACTGATTACCACCCAAGTCTAGAGAGTCCTGTCTACCGTGTTGCTGGGTGAGTATCTTTTTCAAGGGCATATATGCGAAAGTATATGTAACAGACTCTCCGAGTTTTGAACTGTTCTCTAGTTCTAATCATTCATTACCTATTTTTTAACACATTTCACCTGAAGCAAGCTAATAAAATCTCTAAGGGTGCGGGTGCGGGTGAATATGAGAAAAACACTAAGGAGAAAGAATAGCAGGAATTATGAAGACAAGATAACGAATGACATTGCATTTCAATTTTTGAAGATCAAAGTTGATTGGAAAGCACGAAACCGGAAAAGATTTCCACGAGTAAAAAGTGCAATGGAAGAAGTAGTTATCATAAAATTAACTGTTACATTTAGGTATTTCAACTGCGAAATTACGAGACCTTACTGCCAATCTCGTACTGCGGAAAATAAGTAAAATACTTAATCAAAAATTTATGTAAAACTTATTTACATTATTTATATTGTCCAGATGGTTTTTCTCATCTTTGTTGCCATATTCACTAATAGTCTGAAAAATGTAAATAATGTAAATAATTACAATATCTCGGAAATATAGACAGATATTGAAGTGGAATAAGGTAACACAGATAAAGGCAACAGTTCAAACAATGCAAACAGTATAAATAATTACAATACTTCATCTAAAAAATATAGAGAGATATTAAAGGCGAATATGGCAACAAAGATGAAAACAACAGTCCGAACAATGTAAATCGTGTAAATAATTAGAACACCTCATCTCAGAAATACAGACAGATATAAAACTTATTTTCTAATTTTACACCAAATATATAAAATCAACTGATCAGTGACACTTTAATCATCTGATGACCAATATATTAAAACTATCTTTCCTTATTTATTAGACTTATACTACAAACGTAAATTCCCGCTAATGACGTAACTATCAGCAAACAGGTGACTTGCTACTTGATGTCTCTAACATTTCAAACTGGAAACTACTGTCGGATCGATTTTTCTGAACCTGATGATCGAAGGTTTTGAGAAAAATATTCTGATCACAGATCTGCACACATTGGTTATATCTTTCTGCCTTTCTTTCTTTATCTCTTACTAATATATTTATTCATTTGTGTGTTTGTGTATGTGTAATAAAACAGGTGTGCAGCTGTTCCCTAAACGGCATCTGCTGATTGTTTCTGCTTCGAAATTTCCACACAAAAATGTTGATAAAATATAGATAATATTGCATAAACATATCGCTTATTTAAATTGAAAAAATTTACATTATTACGGGAAGTCTTTTCTGTTTTCAAAAAAATTAAGCTACTGTTTGACACAGTGAACACATTATATTTTTATTGACTTCAATAATAAATTGCATAGAAATTGAAGAACAACAGCATTGTCATTTTTACTTATCAATATTTTTTATTCTCGACTAATCTTGGAAAGAAACTCGTGTCACTTGTCTTTTCATGACGAATCTCTAGTTATTTGATTAATAGTGAGCTCGTTCTAATTATAGGTGAGTGTTTACATCTTTTCTCTATACCATAAGTATATTTAATGTGAAGTTGAGTAATTCTTTTGCTGTTTTTTTTACTAAAAGTACACTCAATACAAGGGTCATTGATACTCAAAGAAGAGCCTGAGTGAGCGAGTCTTCTATATGGATGTAAGTGCATATTATGAGTATTATACATAACTGTTGAAGAGGTTATGACTGTAGTTCTTAGAGAAGACTCTCCTCGGGAGTTTTTTTGATAAATTGGTTGTTTCTCGGAAAGAAGCTGTGGAATACAAAGGGATACATGAGATGCCGTGTACTATCTACAAATTTCTGAAATCGTATAACTAAGGACTGTAACTAGACAGAATCTTTACTATGTAACGATAGGCTTGCAACTATTTATATGTTGCCTGATCTGACTTTTTTAAAAGATAGTGCATGGCCGGAGGTGTCATTTATTTCCTGCAACAGAACAAGGTATCTATCATTATTCCATCATCTTTAGCGATGGATAGTATATAACTTGGTTTTGGAGGTACTTAATATTACAAGCCGTTCCTTTTTCTGTTGAACACTTATAGCGAGTTAAGAGCTATTGACAATATCCATTCCACTATCTTTCCCACGATTGCATGACAATTCACAAATAGTAAAGGAAGGGAATCTGTGTAGTAGGGAACAAGAAACTACTACTCTATTCACAAATGCATGGTAACATTGGATACTTCTAGATTTCAAAAGAGGTTGAACAAATGCCAAAGGGGTAAGTATTATTTGCACTGCGTATCGAAACAGACATATTTAACGCAAAATATAGTTACGTATATTGGGCAGGACTAATGTGGATGTGAATGTAAGGAAGGACAAATGTGGATGTGTATATAGAGTTGAACAAATGTTAGGTTGTATATAAGGTAGGAGAACTGTAGTGGTGTATATAGAATAGAATAAATGTACCGGTATATACAGGTAGGAAAAATGTGAAGCTTTATATAGGGTAAGGAAAATGTAGCTGTGTATATAGTGTAGGGCAAATGTAATGCTGTATAAAAAGTAGGACAGATGTGGCGGTGTATTTAGAGCAGGTTAAATATAGCGATGTATATTGTGTAGCACAAGAAATATAGGGTAATTTAGTTGGCAAGAAAAGTCTATCCTCTTGTTTACAGTTACCTATAACTTATATTTAATGATAAATTTGAAAATCAAAAGAATGGGTTCCTTCATTTTTGATGGCATAATCCCAACGATTAGGCACGTTATTAATGTCTCAGGTATCACATAACATTTGAGTTTCAAGGCAAAAATATGTCTGTCTTGTTTAACTTTTTCATAATTCATGTACAGTTTTCCGCTCAGAAAATGCTGTAAAGATCGGAAAAGCTTAGGTGAGTTTAACACCTCAGGTATGACTTTAATATTCAAAGCAAATTGTTTTCTATGCATTTTCTAGCCTTTCATTTTACGTTGCAAGAGTAATATACATATCGTATTGATCCGTGAAACTCTCAAATACTCGTTCGGTGTTTAGAGTTGACTGTTTTATTTTGAATTCAACACTTCCAGATCAATAACAGACTTAATATCCCATCAATCGTAAGCATTAACTTCTCAGGCTGTAATTCAAGTTTGAATACAAAAAGGGCTTTTCTTTACTTATATAGCTAACAATCGAAATAACAGTAATGTATTGAGGCTCTGATAGAGGAATTAGTGAGCCGAGTTCGAATTTCGGTCAAATTCATTGCATTCACCTTTGAAAAGATATGAATTCAACACTTCTCTACCTAGGACAGAATGGGTTCGGGGCCACTATAGTATGTGGCCTGCCTCTTTAATTCTCGTGTAGTATGTGGCCTACCTGGTTTGAATATGTCCTACCTCAGTAAGAGTGTATTTATAGATATAAATATCCGGCTATTTATTGAAAGTAACTATTTTCTCTAACACAAAACCTTTACGAAACATTGATAATACGCTTAAAAAAACTCTGAATTCAAACCAGCCTTGAGTGTGTGAGACTCCATCAAGCTATTTTTGGCCAATGGTGACCGCTTCTATTACTGTGATGAGTTACGGGACTGTGTCCTTTTTTATTTATGTCATCACAATTTAGGTTGTTGTATCTTTCTGTCTTCTTCAGATGCCTACTGATTCGGGTAACATTTTGCGAATTTCGAATGAAACGCTTTATTTAATCGATAAGAGTAGATTTTTCTCGTTTCACTTTAAACCTCAAGGGATACGTTGTGTTGTTCTTCTGTAGTATTGCTAGTTTTGTTTCCATTGAGCCTGCCAATGTTCTGTCCGACTAGTATTTCAGGAGATCCATGAACCACCGTGTAATAACCTAGAAGTTTAAAGAATTAGTTCCTGAATTTGATAACTTAATAACTGCGTGTTCGATCCCTGAGCCGAGTTGTACAAACTTAGACTCAATGAAAACAGTAACAGGAATAACTGAGCAGGGTAAATAAATAAAAATAAATAAATAAAATAAATCGAGGTATCACTAAAAACGGTCACCGGAACGACAACCACTTTAGATTAAATAAAGGATTCCGTTCAGAAATTCCTGACTGTTGCCCTGATAATCAAAATTGTAAAAAAATAACATGTGAGACAATGAACAATACGTTCTGATAGTAACAACAAAGATAAGGACAATACTTCAACTTTTAACTTGAATAATGATCATTCCTCACCCTCTCCTCCAAAAAAATCAGACAGAAATTAACGGTGTTGCTTTTGTTCATAGCCACTATTTCTCAGAATATGGTTATAAATTTTCATCACTGTGACAATATTTTCAGCAATTCTTTGGTAGAGTCTTTTGTCCTAAATAACGAACAGATGTTGATTTCCTGAATTATCTGAAGGCCTGTCAGATTATATTGAACTGTTTTACCAATTTTTGACACTTTACTGTGTTCACGGAGGTCGGTTATGATTATTGTATGAGTTTTATTGAAGAGTTGTTCCATTTTCATGCTGTCAGTTGATAATGTTTTTCGTTGTGGTTAGGATAGCTTCATTGTTGATTATAGTCAGTTGTCTCGAATTTGGGAAACATTGAGTGTAAGATTACACAACCGAAAACGAATGAAATATTGCCGGTGACACCCATGACAAACCACTAAAATATTGCCCCTATCTAAACAGCTGGTACTATACCAAAGTTCAAATTAGTTTCACTACTTACAAAATGCAAGACTTTTAACAAATATAATGTATTATGATACTTCAGCAAGAAGAGTATTTTTTTATTTTTTTACTTTTTTATTGAAAATAATTTAAATTTTATCAATGGTGACAGATGAGCATATTTCTTTACCAAATTACAGCAACGAAATTATACTGAAAACAAAAATCTTCAACGTATATGGCATCAGACTATACTAAACTCGCTTTAAATATCTTTCATAACCAAGAAAATTGACATAAACGGCTGTAGAACCAGAAGAGAATCCTTAGACACATTATGACACTACAAAGATATTTATAGCGTTTCAATATCAATAAAATATACTAGACAAAACGAATATTTTATAATTAAAAAAAATAGAAACAAGTAACTCTTCAAAAAAATTTTACCGCTTTTGCTTTCCCATTATTTTTTCCCTGTTCGATGGCATTGTGTATATTTCTCTTTTAGCCGTTGTTGTTTATCTATGTGCCTAATATCTTTCTGTATCACATAAAAGGACGCTTAATTTTAACATCAACGTCAAGCTTGATTCTTCATTAACTTCGGCCTCACAGACTTTCATTACTACATTGAGAGATAACCCATTTCTTTTGGAAGGAGGCAAAACAATTACTGGTTTAATTGAATAAACTTATTTCCTGTAAAACGGCGTTAAGGTATTTTTCTTGGAGTTATTCCCCTCCTCTAACAGTAGGAGAAACAGTAAATTGTGCTGAGGTTCCAAAGTTAATACGAGAACATTATTATGATGATGGCCTGAGCCACTACATGAGACTGATCCAGTTTCCTCTTTTAATAATATGGATGATTATACCTGGGGTTGGTAGATCAGAAAAGGGATAGACTTCAAGATGTTTCCTAAACGGAATGAGAAAGATCATTCTTGTTCGACTAGAAAAGCATATAATAAATAACAATTCAAATATATAGCCGTTTATGTTTGCATACATGAATATACACTTACAGTTATGCACAATATGAATATGAACTTACTATATACGACTTAGTATGGCTGAAATACCCAAAAGTAGTGCATCCAGGTGGAGTTAGAACTCAAGTCAGTATATATCGTTAATACCTACTACATAGCATTTAAGGATGTAGATATTAGTGGGATACAGAAATTGTGAATCTATTGCAACTAAAAATAAATAACAGCCTGCTTTATGAAAGGGAAAGGAGAGCACATTTTCATTTTAGTACTGTAGGTTTTTAAGTCAATATTGACATTGTAGAAAGTTTAAAAATATAGATTATTCAAATACTATAATGGAAAATAATTCTACTATATAAAACAACCTTCAAATGCAGAAATGAAGAAATTCAAAGGTTTTCTAACAATTCATTGTTAGATTGCAACAATCATGATGATGGCCTGAGCCACTACATGAGACTGATCTACTTTCCTCTTTTATTGCAAGATTTGTTGAATAACGACAGTCAAAAAGAAAATATGAATAGAAAATAGGGTATTAAGTAGAATTAAAGAATAAAAATAATAACTGAATAATAACAGTAAAAAGCAATAACAAAGGGACTATCGAACGAACAAAATTGATGTGCATACCCTTGTGTAAATTAAAATGAATGTTTTCCTAAAATCTTTCACACTTTATCTGATAAGGTCTACGTCGTTTCTTAGTGTTGTTTTTCCCTTCCTACCGCATTTTCCTTTACGTTTTGTACTGATGGATTCAGTTTGTTTTTTCACCTTGATGACATGACTGACATGACTGACAGTTGAAAGGCAATATTCCCGATCTCTCTATAAGGCTTGCCAGTGTGTTCGTGCAGCATTACAATTTTCTCACGCTTCCTTGGAGTAACGTCCATCGCAGACAATGGCCGTAGGACAACTAATCGATAGTCGTCTAGATAATAATGTCCGAGCGTGATAAAAATCTGATACAATCGTGTATGACACAATATTTTCAAGACCAAACAAACTTCATCATACATCCAGAGAAAATAGATTCATATTACTGAACGCTGCTGCAAATGACCTAATCTGAAGAAAAGTAGAAATCGATTACACCCTGTAACTCTAGTGGGTCTAAAACTGACCTTATGTTGAAAGAAAGGAAACTAAAACAGTCACTTCAATTAATTTGCACAGGGGTCTATATGAAGAAAACAAATATAAGAATAAAAAGCTAGAGTTAAAATAATCAATAGAGAGACTTGAAACAGAGAAAGAGTCGAAGTCGCTCTGAGAAAAGTCACGTTTTTCACATGGCTGATCCGCAGCTCACATATCCGCAGCTTCTTTTTTATGTACCGTTTACATTCAGGACGTAGGCGATTGTGGACGTCTACTTGTCCCTGTCCCTTGTTGCTCTTAACATTTTTCCTCTTGGTATCTCTCTCAAATCCCACTCCGCCATCCACTTGCTCAAGCTCATCAAGTATGTATTATGTTGCTTTCTCCTGTCTCTCTCTACCTCCATCCATCCTGTGAGTATTAAATTCTCCAAATTTTTTCTTCCTCTTTACGTGTCCTAGAAACCTCAGCTCTCTCTTCCTGATGTTAATGGTTCGTTTTTGTTTGTATCCTCTTCAAACATGGATTAACAAAAACTGAAAAGTCAGGAACAGGAAGTCGACATATATAGACAAACGTTTTTAAGAATAAGCAATGGGTCCTTTGCAAATCTTCTTAGTTCAAAAAAGCAATTATTAACGACACATGACAGCGAAGGTTCTTATTATCGACGTGTAACGAAAGACGAAATAATGATTACGTTTCAAAATATGAAAGACAGAAAGGCTTAAAGTGCAGATGGTATTGTAGCAGACACATGAAAGATGCAAGAGAATAAATGTATAAATGATTAAGTCGGCTATTTAACTAGTATATTAGGTAAATAAAGTTACCTCAAAAACTTCACTTTGGGAATAGAACCGGGCAAATATCGCAGTACCTTATAACTATCAGACTTATATAAAGTATTCTTAAAGTTAATCACACACATGCGAACACAATATTCCGAGATCCTCGCTAAAACGCTAAAACGTTCTTGTTGTATCAGTTCATTTGACTCTGGATGACGTGAAGATATATATATATCCGCTTGATTCTCTCGCTGCGGATGAAAAATGAGGCCTTAGTAAATAAAGAGGTGTTCAACTTCTATGGACACGCATGTGTTTCCTGTGAAATGTAGTTGTTTTGTTGACTTTTAGAGATGTAACCTGTGGTTGAGCCATTAGTTCAAGTGCTTGAGGATCAGTTGCCACATGTGTTCAGCTATATTACTGCGTGCGAGAAAACTTGTTAAGAAAATGTATATCTTCTGGCAGGAAACGAACCTGCGACTCCCATATACCAATGAGAAGCGGTCAATAATTCGCAGGTTCTAATCCTTCCGGAAGATAGATATTTTCCCAATAATATTTCTCGAAAATTCAAGTCGGTGAATATATACATATATATATATATATATATATATATATATATGTGTGTGTGTGTGTGTGTGTGTGTGTGTGTGTGTGTGTGTGTGTGTGTGTGTGTGTGTGTACTGTTTAATTATACAAAAACAGAGTATCCACTCAAATAGGTGTATCAATTAAAAATAATATTCAAACAAATAAATTTAAATAAATACGTCGGGTAATACCATTTCGTATTTTTCCGTAAGATTTCGTAATATATATATATATATATATATATATATATATATATCCGAGTGAATAAAGAACGAAGAAAAATTTACAATGTCCAAAACATTAATTTAAAACAGTGCTCGATATATAAGATAGAGCTGTGAATATTTATTATAAATTATATTTTAGAACATGTACAATTTTTTTTATATCCACTACCAATTGTACATTTTGTTTCGACATTGAAATTACAATATCTTATCAGGTGGTGTTGAAAGGAATGGAAAGCCGCGTTTATTATATTTGGCGAGTTGTGTGTGGGAAGTTGGTGGGAGTTAGCGATTAGGGAATAAGTCTTGTAAATTGTCCTTTAGAATCTTGAAAGAAGTGGGGTGGGTAGGCAATATTAATGAAAGTGTCGGGAATTTTGTAGACAGATTTAACATTAGAGGGTTGGGTATAGGTTTATGGCCTCATGGCTAGGCTTTATTTTTGGGGTTTATTAAAGGGGTGAGAAAGAAAGTGTAACGGGTGGAGAGGGGTGGGATTGGACCTATCTTTAATGTTTATTTGTACAACTATATAATATTTTAGTATTTAAACACAGTTTTTATAATTAAACTAATTTTGTATATTTAACCTTAATTTTGAATTTAGGAAATCACTTTTTCTATAAGACTTTAAATTTGATTACAGTTTTTGTAGTTAATCTAAATTAGATCACAGTTTTTATAATTAATCTAATTTTGTTTATTTAACCTTAATTTTGAATTTTTGAAATCACTTTTTTTTTATAAAACTTTAAATTAGATCACAGTTTGTGGGGTGTAATAGGTAGAATTTGATGTAAGAATGTTGTTAATACTATAAAGGTTTATCGTCTTTAAGGGGACCTATCTTTGACTTTTGTAGTATTTTTAGCGTGATTGTAAGTTTAGTAATTTAATGTGTTTGCAGCTTACTGTGGTTTCATGCCTCTGGTTTAAAAGTTTGTTGCTATTCATGTATTTAATGATTTCAATTTTTTCTTGAAAACAAAGGGAAAATGGTTCCTTTATTGGTTTAGATGTCCTTGCTTGTTTGAGGATTTTCCATTTAATTTTAGGTGTTTTATTTTCGTTTTTTAACTTCCAAAAGTATTTAGAAAGAGACGTCATGTTCTGTTTTTCTTTGTTATCAAAGGATGAGAGGTGATTGTAAAAGCGCTTTTTAAATACGTTCATGGTGTTTCCGATATACATTTTTTTCATCGTTGGGATTCTCCGTGGATGAAATTGAACACATATATATCAGGGATTTCGTTAAAGATTTATTAGGAATTAGTTTGGTATTCTACAGTTACAAAGGTTGTTATTATATGTAGACTGGTATTAGTGTTGGAGTTATTTTTGTTGTGTGTTTTTAAATTTTAACTGTTATATACTTTAATTATTTTTCTAGATTGTTGGAGCAGCTATAGCTTAGATTTCATGTATTCCTATTGAAGATTTTGCTTAGAGGGTTATTTTTTAGAAAGATGCTTCTCTATTAGTTTAAGAAATTTATGTCCCAGTTTAAAGTTAACTAACTGATTAAAAGGAGGGTTATACCATATGATTTTCCTGTTTCTGTTCTTTCTTTTTGAGCTCCTGAATTTTTCTACAAAGTTAAGTTTGGATGATTGATATCCGCTGTCTTTAAGAATTTTATCGTTAATTACTTTGTGTTTATCGAATATTTCTTTATTTGAGGAGTGTGTGTTAATGCGACGTTCCACTGATGATGGGATATGCTTGATAATGGATGGTGGGTAAAATTTGTGTTAGGAAAGTGCAGCAATTACATGTAAGATCGATGGAGAAACATCTGAAAAACGTTGTGCCATGTCTTTTCGATATTTGTCCAGAGGCCCTTAATATTTGCAAGTGTAGGATCTTGCGCATGGAAAGACCACTAAATTACTTTCGATAAATGCCCGGTTGAGCTCATATCGTTGTGGCCACATCATTTGTCCATAACGATTAAGTCAAATTGGTGCAATTTAGGCTCTGGAATAACGTATTGTTATTAGCTTACATGAATGGGTAGAAAATGGTCTGAAGTAGCGCAACGTAGCTATCACCTGTGAATTACTTATGTAGGCAGAATGAACACATGGCAAGTGAATACATCGGACACAAGGCTATCTGGGTATGTCTATTCTGAATTAGCTGGGAATGTATAGAAGATGAAAAATAGTGTAGTGAAGTCAAGTCAAGTGCCTTACGTGATACATGCTTAGGCGATCATGTTTTTAGATCCGTGACTGATTAAGAAGACAGTTTTTTTGCAGTATGTGTACAGTTTCTTTCTGCAGTAGACTGACTACCAACTAAGGCTATAGGGCCTAATTTTTTCGGCAATTCCAACCATAGATAAGGTGAGAGGAAGAGATGGATTGACACTCTTCCTAAGGATATTTGCGCGAAAGTGAATGTAAAGAACTCGATTGGAATTCGAACTCGGCTGCTCGATTTTTTTTTATTCCGGGCCGTTATTCATTACATCACACCGCATATCCAGTAGTGTAGTAAGAGGTAGAAATAATTTTGCTGGTCTCTTGGGAAGATACAATCGTGGCTCAACAATCCGTAGTAGACGTGTGAAATAAATAATTTGTAAGAGTTTCGACTAAAGAAAACTTTTCTAAGAGTTATAAGAAGTGATAGTCTGATAACATTATAAAAACTTCTTTGGATTCTGCTTTTTAGTTTAACTCATAACACATAACAATCATAATTTAGTAAATATTTTTGTAGGTAATGTTTGCTGTTTTATATGTGATATGCGACACTGCACTGTGTAAATACAAATCAAAAAAGTTACTTTCGGAAAGATATACAATAAATCTGACTATTTAACTCTTGGCTATTGTATTTTAACACCAACTCGTAAAAAATACTTCTTACTGGAAACTGAGCAGCACATTTTGAGGTGCTCTCTTCCAAAATAAGTCTACAACTTTTTTTTGTTACATCGTTACAGTCGAGCTCATTAGAACAATTCTCATGAAAATATTTATAAAGAAAACAGAGAGAAGCCTCGTCTCTTAAAAAGGGACTGAAGTCGAGATGCTAGATTTGGGCCGATAAGATTACAAAGGCTTCTTTGGATTTTGTCGAGGTTCTTGTGGAATACGAATGTATAAAAGTTCATTGCCCAAGATTCAGCTTTTCTGCTATCTCTTAAACAGAAAATAGTTCAAACTGTAGAAAGCAAAATATTGTAAAATGTCATTATGAACACAATTTATAGGTTCTTAAAAAACGGTAATCGGTAAAATCAGTTATTGCAAATCGCCTGAAGACACCACTCATGGTAGAAAACTAGGCCGCGTAATAATTCATTTACAAATGGTAAATATTCAAAAGTTCTACAAATATTTAAAAGTTCTACATGACTTAAATGGCCAAAATAAAATAAAACAAAATATATTTGGGATCAACCAAAGACACCTTTAAGACCAGGCGGATCACTCACAATTCTACATTCAAAATCAGTCAGTTAAGTGCCATACGTGATACACGATTGGGCGATCATGTCTCAAAAGAGACATGATTGACTGGGCACATGCTTATCCCACAGTAGGTTGCCATTGCTTTCTGCGGTAGATTGGTTGCCAGCCAACGCTATAGAACCCAATCTGACCTGTTATTTAACCTATAAGTGAAGGGAATAAACAGATTAGTACCTTTCCCAAGGGTATTTGCGCGTAAGTGAATGCAATGAATTCAACTGGAATTCGAACTCGGCTCTCCGATTTGTCGTTCCGAGCTGATATCCACTGCACATCCGAGACGCACATTCAAACTAGAAAACTTAAAAACTGTACAAAATTGGCTAGCCACGTATGGAAGTTGAAATCAAAATATGGAAAAAAACCAGACATAACGTGGAAAATAGTGAAAACAGCAAAGCCTTACAATGGTAGAAAAATATGTAGACTGTACCAGAAAGAAAAGTTAGATTATTTCCAAACAAAAATGAACTACTGAATGAAAGAACAGAAAATATGACAAAGTGTAACCATACTAAACAATACTTATTAGGTTCATACAATCATGGATTGTAATTTGTAAAATTACGCATTCAAAAATTCCATGCCACGTGAGCATTAAAAAAAAAACCGTTACGTGAGCGTTCTTAAAAAAAACGGTAAACGGTAAAATCAGTTATGTTATTGCAAATTGCCTGAAGTCACCACTCATGTTAGAAACGTAAGTTGCGTAATAACTCGTTTACAAATAGAATATATATATATATATATATATATATATATATATATATATATATATATATATATATTGTGATGGTTGTTACAATGGTTTATAAAAGCATAGTATCACTACACAAAAATTTTCGCGTTTTGGAGCTACGTGTGCCACTCATCTGGTGATAAATTGAAATAAAAATAAATAAATAAATACTATATATATATAATGAAAAATTAATAAATAAATACACTATATATATATATACAAACAAAGATTTGTACCCACAGAAAGAACAAATTGCTTTAAACAAAATGGACGTCATTATAATAACCTAACCTGAGGAACCTTTTGGCCAACACTTTTCAAAGGTTTACGTTGGCTTTATTATGAATCGATAATGCAGGAAACAAGAGAACAACAAAGCTTAACTTACTAAAATGGGGGGAAAGATGGAGCTCGTCTAACAATTTTTGACAATACCAGCAAAATAGAAGCCAAAACACAACGTTGGCTACTGTGATTGTACAAAGGTAATTTGATTTCTAAAGACATCTGTTGCAGAATAAGGCCCGTTGGATCGCAACGTCCAAGAATGTATGGCCTTCCTAAGGTTCATAAGGAAGAGTTCCCACTTAGACCGATTTTGTCTATGGTGGGCTCCGTACAACATGAGTTAGCCAAATGGTTGGCAGAAATACTTCAATCATTGTCTGATGTGTTGTCCACATGTAATATTTCTGACGCCTTCACTTTTTCTAGTTTCGTTAGAAACTTCGAATTTTCCTCTGAGGATAAATTTATGGTCTCGTATGACATAGTCAGCTGATACACAAATGTACCATTACATCAAACTATTAACATTTGTGCAGATATGTTATATAGAGGTAATTTAGGCCCCGCTGTTATTCCTGAGATATTATTTTTGGAATGCATGCGGTTAGCAACTGAAGGAGTTGAGTTGAGTTTTGATGAGACAATGTATGTTCAGACCGACGGAGTTGCGAGGTCCTTTGGGTCCTGTTCTTGCCAACATTTTTGTAGGTTATTTTGAGCGTTCATTGTTTGATTGAGTTGACAAGTCCTTAGTATATTTGAGATATGTAGATGATACTTTCTCTATATTCAATGACGCCGGTGATGCTGAAAATTTTCTGATTCAGTTAAATTCGCTACATCCTTCCCTTCAATTTACGATGGAAGTAGAGAAGGACAGGTGTCTCCCATTTTTGGATGTCTTAGTTCAGCATCGGGACGGTGTTTTCATCACTTCAGTTTTTCGTAAGCCTACTTTCACTGGTTTATATACCAGTTGGAACTCGTTTGTTCCAAAGTCCCGTAAGATAGGTTTGATTGAGACTCTGGTTCACCGTGCCCTTAAAATTTGTTCTCCAGACTGTTTGTGCAGTGAACTTGTATTTTTGCAGCAAACGGTTATCCTACTAATGTAGTAAAACATGTGATTGATAGAAAAGTCAGACGTTCTAAAGAACCACTAGTCGAGGGACCTACTCACTGTCCATTATATTTAAAATTGCCATGGCTTGGTAGGAAATGTCAAATTGCAACTGATAAGGTTTCGGCGTGTTTCGTCCGGGTATTTTTCAGTACAGTTACGTGCTGTTTTTCAAACTAGACCTGTGTTTCGTTCCTTTACTAAAGACAGGTTGTCTTATTTTAGCAGGAATTCTGTTATTTATAAATTTAAGTGCCGCTGCGATGCGGTTTACATAGGACGAACCAATCTTAGGTTGGAGACGCGGGTTTCGCCGCACGTCCCTGCAAATATACGTTCGGGTAGCCCTCAGCGATCTATAAGAACAACTCGGCTGTTTTGGAGTCAGCTATTGGTCAACACTTGCTAGAAAATCAACTATGTGCTTATCATTACAAGGGCACATGGTTTTCTGTCCTGCACAGTGCTCGCTTATCTCATCACTTACGTATTTTAGAAGCTGTTTGTCTTAAAATCCATCAACCGAAAGGCAGAAAGAGCGATTAATTCGCTCCTTGCAGTTACTGGAGGGTTTCTGAGTGTTACATTTTTTCCATTTTATCACTCTTATGGAGTTGTGTGTTTACACCTCCCTTACATTTTAATTATTTGATTAAAATTTACTTTTAGACGATCTCCATCTTTCCCCCTGTTTTTGTACGTTGAGCTTTGTTGTTCTCTTGTGTCCTGCATTTACAATTTATAATAAAGCCAACGTAAGCCTTTGAAAGGTGTTGGCCGAAATGTTACTCAGGTTAGGATATATATATATATATATATGTGTGTGTGTGTGTGTGTGTGTGTGTGTGTGTGTGTGTGTGTGTAATGAATCGCAGTTGATAAATATGTCAGTGTTGGCAATTAAAAATGATCAATACATAGAGTCAATAAAACGTTATGATGAATAAAAGTAAATCCGAGAAAACTCAAGCTTCACCCTTAAATGTTCGGATCGTCAGGCCAGGTTACATCTCTACCACGCCCTAAACAGGGAGAACTTGTTTTTTGTTTTATATCTATATATGTATGCGCGTGTCCGTATAATTATAAATATATGTTTATTGCACATATATAATTAAACTAATGATACCCAGGCATTGTTGAACCTATATAAATAAGGAATGAAAAACCTAAGCATTCCAGTAAGTACTGGGCTTTTTTCTTTTCTAAATTACCTCAGACACATTTGCAATGTTTACAAAACAGGTGAATAATTTTGCCAGATCTTTCGCTATATCACGTACAGCCGTCATATTTTTGTATTCAGCTTTAAGACGCTTAATGCAATTCCATTGTCATGCCGTTTTTTCATCGATTACTTAACTTGGTTATTGTTCGGAAGAATGTATGCATTTCTTAGCTGCATTCGGCTATTGATTTGTAAATTATTTACACAACCATCACGTGCTTCCTGCACAATAGCGAAATTTTGCCGAAAGCTTATCGAAACTTGTCTGCGTAGAAGATTGGTTAATTCTGCTTTTCGAAGACCAATCAGAATAGAAATACCTATCGCCATAAAACTGTCAATATCGGTTAAGGGAAAAAGCTGAAACAGAACCTTGCCCTGTTCTTTACTGCTGACAATAATTTCTAGCAGCAAGGTATGATAAGAAACGAAAAAGGAAAGACACTTTTATATTAGTAATTGAACCTAGGTGCGTTGAATACAAATCTTTTGTTTCTTTTTCTCTATAAGCATTTTTAAGTGTTTACTAAAATTTATGAAAGAAATGGATGAAACGCGTCACAGAAACATTTTTGACTGTCATTAATTGCAAATATTTATATATAGTTAGTCATCGACATACAGCCCTGTTTCGCAGCTCATTAGTGTGGCTGGACTTCCGCTTGTTTCCAGTCGGGCATAAAACTCGATTTGTTATCAGTCGGAGAGGCTACGCATAAGCTATCGGCGTACGATCAGAGAGAGAGAGAAATTATAACGTATTATATATACGTGGTGTATGCACACGCCAGCAGCCTAGAGAACTCAGTTCATGACTGAGAGTAAATTGTGTGTGTATATATATATATATAGGCAATTTACTCCTCAGTCATGAATCATGAGTCTTTATAGAGTTAGTTATAAGTCATGAGTCTTTATAGAGTTAGACCAGTACACATTTGTATTAGAAAGTGTTCTATACAATTATATTGTAGAATTTTTTAATATTTTTAATTTTTAAACGAGTTATTTCGCTACATTGGTTCTACCATAAGTGCTGTCTTCAGGCGATTTTTAATAACAAGGTAGGGAAATAACTTGTTTAAAAATGAAGTATATATATATATATATATATATATATATCATTATTATTATTATGAACCGGCCTTGTAATCAAATTCCACTGTTTAAAAAAGTAGGAATATCAACTGAAAGACATGTACGAACTTCGGATGAGGTTTCTACTAATACAAACATTTTTACAGTAAACAATCCATTACTTAAAAAGTATTGTTTGTTTACTTTTCGAGTATATATATATATATATATATAACCTTCATTGTAACCTATATTGTAACCTTCAATAAATTTGAAAGGTTTAAGAGACTTACCTGTTTGTTAGCCGGTTTAAGTAGCGAAACGCTCTTCGGGTCAGATATTCGACGAATTTAATGACTGTCGAAAATTAGCATGAGATTTGTTTTTCATCCGTGAAAATTAGAAGGTGTTGTATAGAAATTGCTTTTACTTTTTATTTGTGTCCTCTCGTTTATACACAGGATGAGTGAATATTTTTGTTTTGCCATTTTTCTCCAAACTGACGATGTGCTGATTGTTTCAACTAAAAGAATCCACAGAATTCGCAAACCTAAGATTAATGAAACAATTTGCGACACGTCCGTAAGTGAGGAAATTGTATCTGCAATAAAATTGTTTGATGTAGCTGAGAAAAACGTTCTGAAATCGTATAACCATGTTGCATAAGTGAGATAAGAAAAAATCCCCAAGAATATTTTGAATATGGAGAACGAATTGAATGCCAATTTTATCGAAGCACTTAAGTTAATATCCAAGAAGCGCTACCTGAACAAAAAAAAAGGCTCGAGGAACAAAGTAAATTAACTCTATTATTTCATGTGTTTAAATAAAACTGAAATGCCTTTTATCGTTTTGATTGCTGATCAGAAAACAAATTTAATTTTTGTAGGAGGAGTAAACCTTTATTTGAAGGTTTATACAAAAAAAATGATGTTTAAATCGTTCAAACAGACTATGTCTGTTTGATCAATTTATCGAACAATATAAGCTATCCGTGTTGCATATTGTTTAATGAGTTGATCTCACAAACTGAATGTATATTATGTCGGAATAGGTTTGGCCTCTATATCCAAACAGACCGTAAAAGGAATCCAAATGTAGAGTTGACTTGAGATGACTCGAATCAGGTGATTTCGAAGTGAACCCTTTATTTTCATCGCTGGGATATATTGTCCTTTTCCATGAATCATGCCACTTATGGATGTCTTAATTATCTCTCTTTAACATCAAAAATATTTTTCATCATTGCTGTAGCCAGGTATTGAACTTACAACTCATTGGGTCAAGTCACAAGGTCTAACCAACAATGTTATCCACTAGGCCATGTGTCCTTGAGTGGCATGACTCATTGAGCGAGAACAATCTAATCCAGTACTGAAATAAAGGTTTCGCTTCTAAATTTCTATCACTTGAAGACGACAGAAACGTTGTAAATATGGCAATAAAGATGAGGACAACACCCCGAAAAATGTAAATAATGATGACCCTAGTTTGCGCCTGCTATGGACACGCGTGAGAACAACCGGTAGATATAGAGGAGTTGGGCAACCTTTCATGCATCGTAGATAGAATGTAAGTGCCACGTATTGGACCAGTAGCAACCTGATGCACACCAATCCGAGAGATCTAAGACGCGGCAGATCACATGGTGGATTCCCCTATGTGGATAGGGGTCTCAGGTTCGAATCCTGTCGAATGACACAAATTTTCGTAATAAAAATTTATCTTAAATAATCAGGCCGATAGAAATAAATATATAATACTGTTTGATTACAAAGCCGGGCGAAGCTAGTCATCTTTTTTCTATATACATTTTTACCTTTTATAATGTATTTATTTCGACCACCGCAGCCTCTCTGCCTGCTTCCTTTCTGTCTGGCAATATGACATACTTTTTTCTTCCTCTTTCTTCTTTTCCCTTCCCCATCTTTTTCCTTCTTTATCCGCTTCTTCCTTTCCTTCTTCCTTTCCATTTTCTTTTCGCTAAGCTTACTTTTGTTGCCTTTACTTACACACGCTCTCAAACAAATAATTTTATTTTTCATAATGTTTAATTAAGCGAGATTCCCTGACTGAAATCGCCATACGCTCTCTCTCTCTCTCTCTCTCTCTCTCTCTCTCTCTTTATATATATATATATATATATATATATATATATATATCATTCAGTGTATCGAGGAAGCAGATAATTGTCTAAATATATACTGTTAAATATAACAGACGATGAATTTTTCAGGTGAAAATTAATTTAATTTCACCTAAAATTAAAGCCAAAATACGATGTTTAGAACGGCTCATGATTAAACATAATATACATTCATTGTCTGGTATATTTAAAAGTGTATATATATATATATATATATAATCATAAAGTCCGTTGTATACTAATGTTATTAAAACGTCGTATATACAATTTAAAATAATATTCAAAAATATACGTCTATATTTCTGAAATGATGTATTGTAATTAGTTACATTGTTCAGACAGATGTCCTCATGCTCACGTTTCTGACTTCGTTCAGGTGGTTGTAATTTTGTACTAAATACTTTATTTCGTTCATTGTGGTAGATGATCATGTCTTTGTGTATAACACGCGTATACGCGTATAGTCATGATGGCTTCTACAGAGTAGCTGGTCTTCAAGTCGCCTATTACAACAGTGTTTTTCCTCTCCCACGCTGTGAATTTTGATTCCAAGGAAGTCATGCTGAAATCTTGCTAGCTGTCTCTTTACCAAGTTGAAGCAGACCGGACGCGCTTGCACATTTGGTTTAATAAAAACGGCACCAAATATAAATTGAATGATGCCTGAATAAGTTGCGGAAAATTTTTTTATATACAAACAAAAAGAAACAGTAAGAAATATAATATAACAAATGTCAATTTCTTATCTCTACCACGGAGCGGAAGTTTTGTCTAAGAGTAGTGTTTGTCTTCTTAACATTAATTCGAGCCTTTAGTTTGTAATGTTTGTTCACTCCAATCGGAGTTTTCAAGTTTCTGACGATTCAAAGTGTCTGATTCGAGCTTTTCAACAAAGCTTTACGAAAACTGCCAAATATTGGTCTTTGTGTGTGGTGGATAGCGGCAGCGGTAATTCGTCTTATCTGTCTTAGCTCAGTGCAACAATTGGTTGGTTTGTTGTTTAACTTTAACTATTTTCGTTCGGTCGGTGGGTCGGTCGGTCTGGTGGATTCTTTCTCTTTCTTTACGTCTTCAGCCAGGACTCTATCGAAGGCGACGGACTCTGTCTCTACTGTTGGCCCCCAACGGCGTGGCAATTATCTCTGGCTCTGTACATTTTTAGTCAGGACTCTATCAGAGGCGACCGTCTACCCGGCTGGGAACCGTCACTCCCTTGTCGTTACATCACGACTGCAAACCCAAAACTGATTTGGGCCTTTCGGGGCTTTATATTTATGGATGTTCTAAACGGTCTTAGGGGAGGCATGACGGACGATGGTTGTAGATGGAAATCAAATTTTTAGCCAATGAAATCACTTCCGCCTTCGTATTTTCAGGTGGAGTTACTTTCTTCCCTTGGTTTAACCAATGAAGCAGCCATATCTTTGGTGACATTTCTACCCGTCGTCTTCTTTTTGATTCAACTAATTACATCATTTATTTTTCAGATTTTAAAATCTGTTCACAGCAAATTAGAGAATTTCAGAATTTAAATTTTTTGGTCTCATCAAAGATTTTTAACAATCCCGAAACAATGTTTTGGCTACCGGTAACTTCCCAGTTTCACCAGCTGTAAGGCTCAGGGCTTTCAATGGTACGTTGTTTCCGCTTTGTTAAATAATGGCCGCCAATGTGATGACCCCGTCTGACCTGCTGCTCACACTGACAAATATTTTCTAATTCACTCAGCTAGTTTCCAACATTTCATTTTGCAATTTTTTCACAATCCATTAGTTGCGTTCATATTGCAACCGAAGAAACAATTTTATTATTTATTAGGCTTATTTTTTCTCTCTGCTCCCATTGGAACATTAAATCTACACAATTAATAATAGAACTAATCATAATTACTTTCACTCCGTCGTGCTAAAATAGTGTTATATTTTTCTGCATGCAAAAAATCAAACTCTCAATTTTTCCCCTCTGCTGCAACCATGTATTTACCTCTATTGGTCACCGGATTCAACCGACGCTTATATCCACTGGGTCATGTGTTCTTGAAAACATCAGTGTACAAATTTTTGTGACTTATATACCTAATTCCTTAGTAAATAGTTTCATCAGGGCTTAAAATACAACCTTGATGTTTGTAATTAGTTTTCTCTAGCATTCTGTGTTACCTGTTCTCATATTATACTTATTACTATACTTGGCCAGCTTAAGATATTTTTGTGACCCAGCATATGCGCTGATTCCTTTAGCTTGCGTAATTTCCAGTGGTGTTTTTCATCTAATATTTCGACTTCACCTTATAGGGGCGGCGATCTCTCTTTTTTCTCCATATGTGGTTAGTTACAGCTGATTTTTCTATTTCCCCTTGTCTTACGGCCTTGCGGTGTTCTTACAATCTTATCTTAAGGTGGTGGACGTTTCTAATTTATATATTTTATGGCAACTGCATGAGATGACATACACACAGTCCTTAGTCATATCCTCCTATATAGGATTTCTTACTCGAAGGCGCTATCTGCAAAGTGCCGAACCACTTCTGAATGTGATCCTGATGTTATATGGACCACACATCTTTTTCCCAATAATTCTTTCACATACGGTAGACAGACCAAGGATGTTTTCTGAGTGTTGTTATCCTCTTGCACCCTTCCTTCCGCCTTTGTCCGAACTGCTGTCATGTACCTATGTTAATTGTTACGTTATAAGATACTACTTATATTGAATATGTCTTGTGCATATATTTCTGGATCGCCACTTATGACTTTTACTCGATGTTATAAGCAGCGAACGATCCCTGTCTTCATACTGTATGGTCATGGGAGCTGAAGTTGAGTATTGTCCAGTGAGTTTTTGCGTCGTGAATATGGCAACAAAGATGAGGACAACAGTCCAAACAATGTAAGTAACGTAAATAAATACAAAAATATATTTAAAAAAACATTAAAGTGCTTCCGTTGATCTTTAATCAGACATATTTTTTCCAGAAGTCCACTACCAAATTAAGAAAGAAACTAAACAATTCTACTTTCATGAATGTTATTGTGTTGAACTTCATGTATCGTTTACTATGAGTGATATTGTAAAATATTTTTTCTGCTACAGAATAATTTAATTGACAGCCCTCAAAATAATTCCTCCAAGCAAAAATATGAATACAATTATCTTTAAAAAGTTTAAATCCTATTAAATTACAAACTTATAAAATATATTTCCCGCTCATGAAAATAAATTTTTGGCTCTTTTGAAAGAATTATATTGCATTAAAAATTAGAATGAACTTCGCAGCCAAAATTTTCAAAATAGTTGTAAATAGTTTATGTAATTTTGGAAAACAATTAAATTACACAAACAATTTCATATCTGCCACGCTATAAAAATTTCAAAAGCTTAGCATTACTTCAAACGAACCGAGCTAATAATGTCAAATGTTATTTCAAGAAAGCAAAAAAGAAAAAGAAAACGCAGACTATAAATTTATTTATTGGACTTGGGGAAGGCTTGATTCGATTTCATACAAGAATATCTAAAATACTTTGTGGATTGGAAGATGACTTTTACAAAATACTCATATTAAAAATGTTTTTAATGGTTAGTTCAATAATGTCACCCATATACCATTATTTTAAACGAGTTGTTTTAACGTTACGAAAAGTCTTGAATTGAACAGCAAGAAAAAAGCGAATTAGAAGTTACAAAACTTTATCTAAAGTTATAGTCAATTTTTATAATATTGTTTGTGAGTTTTTATTTTAATGATCTTCAAATTAGGTTGGTGACATGTAGTATTTTTGCTAATATCTTTTTTTCTTGATTTGAATTGATGTTTTTTATTTCAACTATTCACATTTTTATGATACCATAACATTGCAAGTTGTAGGGGAATAGCATTCTCAAAAGATTCTTTTTACATTAGTCTGGGAATTAGCATATTTAACCTATAGCAAAGTAGAGAAGGTAAAGGTGGAGTCATGCCTTTGTCAAGGGCATTAATTAATTCAACTGACTAGGCTAGAATCACCAATCGGTAATCATTACGTTAGGGACATATCGATCCGCAATGTTAGTCTTCTGCTTTGTTATTTATTTTCGATATATTCGCACTGTTTGTTTATCCGAAATAGATCAAAATCTCAAAGTAAAACTTGAACTTGCAATATATATAGTATTTATATCTGGATTTTAGGGGTTTCTGGTTTCATTATGCAAATAAACGAAGTGCAGCCTATTTTTTTTATTTATTTATAAATAAATACAATATATATATATATATATATATATATATATATATATATATATATAAACATATTTGATTAAAACTTAATAAATTATTGTATTGTTTTACACTACGTTATTCTTCATGAGTGTCTTTCTAATAAAAACAGATGAAAGTTGAAATTCACATTGTGAAAACATTGTCTATATTTCTGAGATGAATTATTGTAACTATTTACACTATTTGCATTATTCGGTCTATTGTCCTCTTTATTATCCTATTTACGACTTTTCGGCTATTCTATGCTCCAGCCTTCTTCAAGTGATATACATTGGAACCTAATCCTTTATTTCGTTCACAGGGATAGATTGTTCTTATTCAAGTTCTACATATCTTTCATTTTCTGTATAACTTAGTTTCAGTTATTTGCTTTTAGTAACTCAACTGACCGTGTTTTTGTTTAACTTTGTTGTGGGCTGGTATTGAACTCACATCTTTTTGGATAAAGTCCTTGGACACTTGGCTCAGTAGATAAAAGCGTTGGTTAGATTCAGTGACCTGACCTAAAGAGTTGCGAGTTCAGTACCTGGTGTACAAAAACTTGGAAAGTTGAGTTTCTAAAGGGAATTAGCTGAAACTGAGATATCTAGAAAAAGCATAACATGTAGAACTAAAACAAGCTTCACAGGTGGAAAAAATAAAGGGTTCTTTCCAAAATTCAAAGCAATGTAAATAGTGTAAATGAAAACATAATCTTGACTAATGAAATCTGGCATAGTCTATTTACGACAGTTTATAAACTGTTACTGAAGATTTATGGTTGATCAAATGTAACCACGATGTTTTATTCCTCTTTATTAATTGATTGAACAGGTTAAGAGGCTCATCCCTTATTCCCTGTTCAGGATGTGGTTTCCGGCTTTCTCTTTTCCAATCTTCTCACTTTGTTTTTTTTTTTTTTCAATTGGAGTAGATAGATCTATCTATTGCCCGATTCACACTCCACCCACGTCTATTGAACAGGTTAAGAGGCTCATCTCTTGTTCCCTGTTTAGGATGTTGTTTCCGGCTTTCTCTTTTCAAATCTTCTCACTTTGTTTTTTTTTCAATTGGAGTAGATAGATCTATCACCCGGTTCACACTCCACCCACGTCTACTGAACAGGTTAAGAGGCTCATCCCTTGTTCCCTGTTTAGGATGTGGTTTCCGGCTTTCCCTTTTCCAATCTTTTCACTATTATGTAGCCCCCTGCGCATCAGTGGCGTAACTGCTTTGCTAGGGGTGATACGATTAAAAAAAAATACCATAACTCTTATTAGACAGAGTAGGTCAAAATAGGTTTACACTTAGAAAGTATACACTTAAAAAAATTAAAAACATGTTATTACATATTTGTTCAAAATTCTTTATGCATTTTTGTTTAACACTATAAAGAAGGATTTATTGACATTGCATTATTGACATGCAGATCGGGATTTATGTTGTGTTGTATGTCATAGTGTAGTAGAGGGGTCCAGAGAATGTTGTAATGTTTAAAGAGGACTATTTGAGTATTTAAGAGATTCAACTGTGATAAAAAAATTTAAGAAAAATGTGAAAGGGAGAGGAGATTTGAGTCTCGCTTTATGCTGATTTCTTATTTGTGGTCCGTGATCTTTTAAAATTTCTTTATTACAATTGATCCTGAAACATGGCTTAGAATTTAAGAGTAGAATCAGAAAAACCTATCGAACTAGAACGATGATAGTCGCTTAATACAAAGCATTGTTTCAATGATGCACGATCGTAACACAGTGATTAATGTATTTAGTGAACGTCAGCCGTTTCCTGGACAACATAACAGGAATTTTCTATTCGTCCAATCGCTGAACAAACAATAAAATTGTGCCAATGCATATCAAAAGATACACAACAATGATATCTCTCTTCGTGCAGCAGACAATCGGCGAATTTCTTTAAGTTATCGATTTATTGATCCGGAAATGAAATGAGGTTTGCGTTATACATACTTCGATCAGTAAGATCACCCAAAGACGAAACAAGCAGGAAGATATCGATTCCCTTTTTTTACGAATGTCTTTTATGCAAGAAGAAGCTGGCTATAACACCAACGACTCAGGTAAATAAAAACCATGCTATCACGGGATTACCGAAATCAAATTCAGATTTTTCTTTTATTGCTGGTGTAAATAAAGATTTGGTATCTTTGGTTCTTTAAAGAGCGGATGGTTAGCAGATATTGGTAAAAAATCAACAAACATTCCAGTCTTCGCGAAATCAACTGTCTGTGCAAACAAAGATATTCTCAAAACAGGAATCACATTTCTTTGTCCTCAAAATAAATACTGAAATATTTTCTATCTTCTCGTAACACTATACATTATGAGATATTTATTTATTTTTTTTCTGGTAGGGGACCGAATGAAAAATAAAAAAGACAGTGCTAATCATCTAAAGGCCAGCAGTCGTGTCTTGACATTCAGCTTCAAGGCTTGAACATCGACCATCATTGCTGGAAAGAGATACGCAACTAACGATCTTTTTAGACCAATCCATTAAACGGTTTTCACAAGTGACAAAACGAGTCCGTAAGATAAATTGATCTAATCTTCTCTGTTTCACATCCATCTAAGTTTGCTCTCCTTGATGTTTGCTTCTTCCAGCTGATTCTAATTTGATATTTTGCCCTAATGAAAAGTTATTTTGTCCAGTTATTAGTATTTCAAATTCTGTCTTGTAATAGAGAGCTTACACAGACACAACCTACTGTTTAATCAATAAAAAGTTCTTAGCTCGCCTTTTTATTAACTTCTACTGATGGCCATTCTGCTTACTACCACTGAAAATTCTCTAAGTCATTGACATTTAAGTTGACTTCCGAAGATCAAAACAAACATCGTTTCGTGTTTTTATGAAAATAAGTTTTCATCATCCATATCCCAATCAATAGTCGCAAATGTCTTTTCTTGATTCTGACTTGAATTTGAGGATTCTTGGTAAATGGACTGTGGCGATATTTACTTTGAGTGGCAGACCAGCTAAAACGTTAGCATTCCGCCTACCAGAACCGATTATCATTTATCAAGAAGTAACTGCAGACGAACTCAGTGAGCGTCATCAATGGAAAGTGCCTGAAAACGGGTAAGACGCAAACCGGTTGACTGAAGAAAGTTTTCAGAAGTCGTCAATGATTGCGTTATCAATTAATTTGTTGTTTTTTTACTGCTCATCAGTATTTTGCAGGTTATTATTTGAGATAATACTGATTTACTGACACCTGTTCTGCTAGTTAACCTATAGAGAGAAAAGTGGATTCATATCCTTATAAGGTTATTTTCGCGTAAGTGAATATAACGAACAAGATTAGAATTGGAATTCGGTTTTCCGATTTCCGATTTTCTCCAGCAGACCCAAGCTTAAAGCACCTGGCATTCATCAGCTGGCACCCAACTAAGTATTGATCCGGATCGACGTTGCTTAACTTTAGTAATCATATGAGAATAGGTAGTTCAATGCGTTAGGATCATAAGCCGTACTATCACCATGGCAGGGGGTGTGAACATACCGGACTTTTCAAATTTTGTATCTCGCCGGAATATACGCTTTCTTCCAGAAACTGTACCTAAGGTCCACTCAGCATAGTTGCAGTATACATTAAAGGTTGGCTATATGAGCCAGCACATATCTGCCTGGATAGATGTCAGCCTCAGGGATTAGCTAACAAACCTCACTGGCAGGTCTACAATGAAACCGACTATAACATACAAAAATATTTGCAAGTTATCAGTATTATCCGCAAACATTAGGGAATGCTATATTTAATGACGTTTAAGTGCAATTGTTTGATTTTGTTAGGTTGATGAATCACCAGGATGTCTATGAGACACTTTCCCTTAAAGATGATCAGAATCTATAAAGAGTTGTGATAATTCAACAGACGTTGGTTGAAATGTTCAGCAGTTTTCGAAGAATTACTTGCATTCAATTATTAAGATTTAAATTAATTTAAAATGATTATTTTTTTCTTTATGACAAAATTTACATATGTGCACTTTTATATTACTTGGGCACCGTGAACCGATTTTCTGTAGTTACATTATTTTGTAGATACAAATTACAGAGATTGGAGTTGATACTATATTTCAGAGACAAACACTCTCTCATCATTTCATGTTAGAATTACGCTACAAATATTTTATTTAACTGAAAAAATTTTAACTGAAAACACACACACACACACACACACACACACACACACACACACACACATATATATATATATATATATGTTCCTTCTCTTCAGTTAAACAAAATGCTTATTCCGGCAAAATCTTTTGTACCAAATGGAAGTAATATTGTAAGGTCTGATGAAATGAGCTAATTGGTTCATAGAAATGAACTATAGTTTATAACCACTTGAAATAACGTGTTGAGTTTTCCTTTATATATATATATATATATATATATATATATATATATATCGCTGTTTCCACCCCACACTTTTAAACATATGGCATTCCCAGATGGTTACGCATCTATAAGGAAGTACTATAAGCAAGCTTGAAATTAATTGTATGTCATTTCGCTGAAGTGGAAATTATTTTATTGTTCATAGCGTTAAACATGTCAGATTTTGTGCCAAAGAAAGTGTATTTGCATGGAATTTTACTGCTCAACTTTATTCAAAACAAATTTGCAGCTGAAGCACACACAATTCTTGTTGAGACTGACAGCGACCGTACTCTATCAGAAAGAACATACAGAGATTAGTTCAGACGCTTAAAAATAAGGGTTTTGATGCTGAAGATAAAGAAAGCTCCGTGGACGAAGAATTGGAGGCATTACTTTATGAAGACTTATGTCAAGCCCAAGCTGAACTTGCAGATCGTTAAGAGTTGATTACACAATAGTTTCGAAACATTTTGAAAGCATTTCTAATGATTTAAAAGCAAGGACATTTGGGTGCCGTACAAGCTGAAGCTGAGAGACATCGAATGGCATCTTGTCACGTGGCATTTTCAACAGCAGAAAAAGAAAGGTTTATAGTAACGTATCGTTACCGGCAATGAAATGTGAATACACTACGATAGCCCTAACTGTAGGAGATCGTGGGTCAAGCTCGGCCATGCTTGGCTGTGCAGCACTTTTATTGTAATAAAGATACCAAAGAAAGGGTCAACTTGTGGTTAACCTCAAAAGACGTGGAATTCAAATGCCGTCAGAAAGTAGTACCTAGCGATGGACAATATTTCCAGTGACGTTTTTTATCCTACTTTTTGAAATGAAAATATTTTTTTAAATATTGAAATAAAGCAATGGATAAATATTTTAAATGTAGTGAAAAACCTTATGTTTATTCATATGTGTGTGCTACTTGTAATAAATAAAGATCATTTTTTTTTTTAGCTATAAACGTAAATATATTTCCGTTCAAAATAGTATCGAAATAATATATGTAATCAACAACGGATTTTTTAAAATAAATTATGTGTACGAGAAAATTATGTGTGAATGTGTGTGTTTATGAGTCGGTATAATTAATATGTGTGTGAATGATAATAGAAAATACATTTCTGCTTAAAATTCTAGCGAATAATGCATACAAGTATTGAGCATACAAGTATTTATAAATAAATTAATAAAATTCTTTTTTTTAATAAGTTGTTAACGGTTAAAATCTTTCAGTGAAACAATACGCATTAAAATACATATAGAGCAAATATAAGAAAAATTAAGACAGACACGTTATTTCATAGTGAATCGGCCTATTTCAGGCGAACCATCTTCAGCTTCTGTCTTTATTTTACAAAAGATTTTACACGATGATTCGCCTGAAATAGGCCTATACTTCCGATTCACCATGAAATAACGTGTCTGTCTTAATTTTTCTTATATTTGCTCTATATGTATTTATATGCATATATGTTTAGAGCTCTCTTAGAGAGTTATCCTACTACTGTATGTACCGAATACGCCTTCTATACCCACACTGCATGCTGATACATATATATATATATATATATATATATATATATATATATATATACACGCACACATATATATATATAGTGCGGTGGGTAAATTGTTGCGTATTATTTTTACATTTCGCGCATACCCGTTTTTTTTTTATTTCATCGACTGAGCAGTATAGTAGGGTCAGCTGAGAATCATCTGGGAGAAAAAGAGCACTATGACGCAAATCACTCTGCCAGAAATTTTGAATTATGATGCTATACTACTTGTTATTCCCACCAGAAGCTCCTAATATGGACATTTGAGAGTGTTTGAGCTTTCATCTTAGGACAGTGCAGAGGATTAAGAAAAAGTTGGTTGAGTATAATGACGATTACGCAGGTACTGCAGGCTGAAAAAACTCACTCCAGTCGTTCTGATAAGAAAAGAACTTCTGAATTTGTTGCTCAAAGAATCACACTCAATCCAGATGCCTATATCAAGTGTCTTGAGGATGTAATTCTGCCCTGGGTCAAGAGGGTGAATGGTGGCAACAGGGCTCTGCACCATGCCACACAAGCATAGAACCCAATCATGGCTGTCAGGCAATTTCTGTAACCACATCATCCTCATATCTGGCTACCTAACTCCCCAGACTGCAACCCCTTGTTTATTATGTGTAGCGCGTAGTTGAGCGAGAGATCAACAAAACACCTTGTAACACAAAAAATGAGCTGAGACAGGGATTATGGAAGCATTTACCAACTTAAACAAGGAGACCGTCCTGAAGAAGTGCAAGAGATTCTGGTTGTCTCCGAATGGTAATTTTATTGAATAAATTTTATTTTTAATATTTCAAGATATTTTGCGTAAATATGCCTGTTAAAATGAGTGTTATTTTCATTTTTGCTTAGTTTAGACAGCAATTTATACATCGCATCCTGCATATGCTTTAAATATTTAACGCTAGCAACAAAACCATTACTCGAGCCAAGTCATAAGTATTTTTTTCTTTCTTTCCATAATTGAGTTTCTGAGAGATGTAGGTTAATGAAATAACTTTTTATTTCGTTGTTGTTTAATTGTTTCTGCTATCGAAAAGACTTATTCAAGCCCAAAGTTTTTTAACGAACCATATATATGTATATATATAAAACATCATGTACATATATGACTTCATATATATATATATATATATATATATATATATATATATATATATATATATATATATGGGTGAGGAGAAAAGTACAACAAAGGTCAGTTTGTTTTATTGTGGTTTTATCTTTTTAATTCGTTGGATGCATAATCTAGTCGACTTTATTCCGTATTTTATCGCTTTGTTTTTTATAGACGTTATTTTAGAATATCACACATTGTAATAACGTCAATATAACTCCGGTATTTCACGGTGTAAATTTGTAACCGGTGTTTATTGTATTTCATATTTATCAGACAGTTAAGTGCCATGCGTGATACACGCTTGGGCGATCATGTCTCAAAAGACATGACTGATGGGCAGAAGATTTTACCGCAATAGTTTGCCATTAATTTCTGTGGTAGATTAGTTTCTAACCAAGGGTATAGAATCCACTTTCTTCTGTTATTTAACCCATAGTTATATAAGTTTCATGAAAAACGATTGATAATGTACAGCTCTTAGTTTTTTTGTTTTTTTTTTAATTTTAAAAACACCAGAAAAATTAAATAAAAAACTTAACCGCAGTACCTTGTCTATCGTTTTTAATGAAACTTAGATACTTCAAATATTCTTATGCATATTGTAAAATGCTATTCGTGAAACTGGACAAATTAAAGCTGTTGTATAGTTTTAAACATTTCGTACCGTGCTTTCATATACTATATGTTCTAATAAATAATTGATATTTGCTAGATTTTAAAAACTCCCGATTAAAATTTCAAAATGGCTTCCATCAATTTATTACTATGTTATGATCTAAATGCTAAATCAACTAGTCATAAGTAATTTTTGTTTTTCGAAACCAGTTGTAATGATGAATGTATCATCTGAACTACTAATCATCAGTCAGTTAAGTGCCATACGTAATACACGCTTTGGGCGATCATGTCTCGAAAGAGACATGACTGACTGGGCAGGTTATTCCGCAGTAGCTTGCCATTGCTTTCTGCGGTAGACTGGTTGCCAGCCTAGGCTATAGAACCCAATCTGTCCTATAATCTAACACATATCTGGAGGGAACAGACGGATTAATACCTTTCCCAATAGCGTAAGAGAATGCAAGGAATTCAATTTGTGCGTAAGTGAATGCAAGAACTTCAACTGGAATTCGAACTCAGCTCTCCGATTTCTCGTTTCGAGCCAATATCCACTGCACCACAACGTACGTTTTGCACCCTAAAATGGAAGCGTACTCAGTGGTTTAAAGGGAAAATGCTGTTCTTCTTTATGATTATGCAAGGCCACGTACAGTAAGAAATTGTAAGTCGTTTGGTCTGTTCCACCCTAATCTCCCTATTCACTTAACTTTCTACCAACCGATTATATTTTTATGGTTGCTGTAAAATGTTTTGATAGGGACAAGTGTTTGCCGAAAACGTTTTCATATCAAATCTGGCGGAATTGTCTTCAAAAGTTATCGAAAAAATGTTAAGTGGTAACAACTCATTGCATACAATGGCAAATATACTTTAATAAAATTCAATTTTATTTATTTTATTTTATTTTTTTTGAAGAATTAACTTGATAAAAAACACAAATAGCAGATAAAATGAGGTTTATTGCAATAACTAAGGAATTATAAAAGCTAAAATAATCTCTTATTTATATAGAAAATGATGACATTATCATTCGGAAATGAATGTTATTTTGTTAATAAATCAAAGATGAATATGCCTCATAGAAAATTATACCGTAAAAAGTCTTTGCACAAAGTGTCCTTCACAAAAGCCAGATGCAGATAACCTCCTAACCACTGATTGCAGACTCGTATGATCAAGTCAGCTACGCGCATGGAAATAACCGTGTAACCAAGATATAAACATTTTCTTCATATAGGAAAATGGCAAATTGCACACAAGAATATGAGATTCACTCGGCCGTATTCACATGAACCCATACTAATGCTAAATGAAACCTAAAATTATGTAAGGGAAATTAAGACTCGTTTGTCAATTAACAAGCAGAACGAAAATATTACAAGCACAATATTAAATGTTATTGTTTTATGCTGATTTATATTATACGAATCATTGTCAGCCGTTAATTTTTAAGTCATAGTACTTTCCTTATAGTTTAGTTACTTTTTATCATAATTCTCCAAGCTATCATCTGTCGATAGCCATTTACTTAAAAAAACGATAAAACTTTTTTTTATATAGAAGCACCGAAGGCATTAACAGTTTCCTTCACGCGGGAAGGTAAAAGATGTACAAGGCTCTTGGCTCTTATCACCGAGAACTATAACTCAGAGATAACCACTTTCATGAAAGTAGCTGGCTGAACAAAAAAAAAACAAAAAAAAAAAAAACAGGTGGCGCTGTATAGAGCTCACAGAGGTCTCAAAGGTAATATAAACTAAGCTCACGTTTTACTAAACGGTTCTAGGAGTCTTGAACCAAACGTACCTAATTTTACTTCTGACGCTTCAGGTGTCTTACTTCAAACTACATGATTGCTAAACCCTGAATATAAAGTGGGCTACTGTACGTGTTTCATCATAAGCACAGGTGTGACTGACCGAAATTTTCAGAGTATCACTTAGATTGATGTTAATCTCCCTGGCTACTACGTCGGTCTAGAGCAGCATTAAGAAGAATACTAATACCACACGACATCATATACTCTTTGAAAGTTATCAAAAAAACATTGTGAGCAAAATGAACAAGAACATTTTGATACAGATGCGCAGTCGCTTTAGAATCTGCATCAAACCCCATTTTTCGGCTGAGTGCGGTTCTATTGAATGAATTTTTCCTAACTGAACATGTGTGTACGCATATACATACACACATATACACACACACACACACACTCATACACACACATATATATATATGTTGAAAGTGATTTTATTTAAAAATAATATGGATCTCAACGCTAAGTTATGTAATAGTTATAGGAATTATGTCGTCAGATGTGAATGTCTAAATATTCAATCGTGACTAGGTTAGTTATGTTGTTTTTTTTAAAAGAACAGTTCATGGGCACTGAGAGCCAATCGAAATGTATACAAGTTTCAAATTTAGTTTCCTTTTTTATAGGCGGAGTAAAAACCTAAGTATGTAGGAATTGAGCGTTAACATTACCTGTGACTAGCATTGTTGAGGGTGTTGTATAAGAGACAAGTTGAAGGAAGACAAGTTGAAGGAAGCCTAAGGCAACATGGAGAAGAACAATACATCGGATAGAAACTGTCGTAAGTGATGACGTAATAAAGGTTGAAGATCATGTCGCATTGTTAAGACTCAGTTGAGGACTTTAGGAAAGGTATTTCTTTCAAGCACAATGAGCACCAGTTTAAATATTAACACAATGGCTTTCAAAACTACGTGCACATATCTCCGGAACCTAAAGATCGATTAATATTGATAAGTACAGTGTAAATATTGAAATGCTCGTGATTTACCGCAGAACATTGCTTGTCATACATTTCAAATAATAAAAAAAGACATCTTAACTGAATACACAGTACAATGGTTTCGTAACAGAACAAGCTATACTTGGTAAAGATTTACACTTGGTGTCTACTGTAGAGCAATGTTTAATAATATTCTCTTGCAGATCAATATCAAAAGTTCGATACTCTTTCTCTGTTAGATTATTCTGATCTTGTACCAGACTTAGCTATATTGGCAACAAGGCTTACCTTATTAAAGTTATGGATTTTATATTTCTGAACTCGCCTCTAAGACAGGAGGCTCATTTTAATGGGGATCCTTAATATTTGCTTAACATTTTTGCTTTTCTTTACTATTTACATTTTCTAATTCGCAACGACTCCAAGGGGTTTAAAGTTTTCAATTGAAAAAAGAAATGTGAATTATGTGTTTACTAGTTGATTGATCGATTTGTTTTTTACGGTCTTATCAACCCTTTGCAGATTAATTAAAGCCAAATAATATTTTCGTAAGAGATTTTTGAGAATAACCATATATTGAGACAAAACTAACTAGTTAAATCCTATCTTGGAATAGAAACTGTGGATTTAGATATTTCCTAAAAGTATTTGCGTTTAAGTAAAGGAAATGAATCTAACAAGAATTAAAACTTGGCTCTCCGATTAAACATCACGAAACATTAAGCATACGACCAATACATCGAAGCTTACATCACCTGGTATTCCCAAGCGGTCGCCAAACTGACTATACTCGACGTTACTAAATTTTAGTGATGATATCATGTGTTTAAAAATAACTTATAATAGCACCTTCTTTAGAGCAGCTTAGAAAAAGAATACAGTTCACATATAAAAATAAAAAAATACCCCATTGAAAAATTTTACAGAAGGTTTCTCTATTTACAAATGGATATACAGCAATATTTTTGAAAGCTCCAAATCAAAAACTTCACCTTGCGATCCCAGAATAATAAAGAAAATCCTTCAGACGACCTCTAAGTTTCACCATTAGGCTCGCTAAGCACGGCAAGTCTATATCATTTATATACCGCACCAATTATTTGAACCGTTTGAAATTCGCCTACCCTCCTCCACAAAAAAAAAACTATTACAGAGGCATATGTACTACAAACTATATTCTTATTAATGTATAGAGATCTATATCGGTATGCTCACTTTTATTCAGGGTCCTACCAACATGAAATGTATTTACCTGTGGTCTTTATTTTCCCATAATTTCGGTTCTTTTATTTTAATTTTTGTAATTATTGGCTATATATAAATTTTTCATTCAACTGAGCGGAATATGTATTTGATTATTTTGATATCACGTATGTATTTCGATAAGGTCGTATTATTCTTAGATTTCGTTACTTCAAAAGATATCTTGTGATTGCAATACTCTTGTATAAAGAGATTCTGTATGTCAAAAATAGGTATATTTCCCTTTGTTCCCGTTGCTCGTTAAATAATATTCGGTTGAAAGTAAAACTGCATTTTTCTCCCCACCTCCCGTTATCCAATTTTTGTCTAATATTGTATTTTCATGCTTCTATATATATTTGTATAAGTTGAGAGTATATGTGTTTTCGTCCCCTTCACGTCCGATTACAGGCACTCTCTTGGTCGTTCCCTTCCCTTTATTGGAATTCCGTTGGTCTCTTATATATACAAAAAATCTCTCAGGTAAGTGCCATACGTGATACACGCTTAGGCTATTATATCTCGAAAGAGTTTTAAAAGAATGAGCAGAAGATTTTTCCAGAGTAGATTGCTATTATTTCTGTGGTAGACGAGTTACTAACTAAGGCAATAGAACCCAATCTGCCCTGTTATTTGACCCATAGCTGGAGAAAGAAGCGACGGATTCATACCTATCCGATTACTCGTTTCAAGCTGATATCCACTGCAAAACAATGCACATCCTATAAAGAATAAGTGTTAAGAAATGCGGTTTGCCAAAAGCCTGATGAGACTGATATATTTGAAACCTAGGTAACAAATAAGTGGTGAACAATTTGTTTTTTAATATATATATATATATATATATATTGTGTGTGTGTGTGTGTGTGTGTGTGTGTGTGGATACAGAGTAAGCTATGCAAAGATCAACGAAGTACTAGATTTAGCTTAAAACATTGTTGATACGAGAGCTGAACATGTAGACAAATATCAGGAAATTTTTATGCGGAAAGATACAAAAGACAATAAAGGTACATCAAATGAAAGAAAACTGTTTAAAAGCCAGAAGCCATAACTTAAAAAAGAAAAGCTTCAACAAGATAAAGGCCAGAATTTTCTCGAGAAAAAGATCTCTATTCAGTCGTTGGCAAGAGCACCTCTTTGCCAATGTAGGTCTTCAATATTTATTGAGAGATGAATAAAAAGTCAATTGCTTTGAAAGTGTAAACGTTTACTCGATTAAGATTTTAGCGTCGAATGAAAGCAAATCAAAGAAAAGATGAAAAAATGACAGCAGGCGTAAAAACGAAGATGCAAAGGAAGTAAGTTTGGATAAAATTAAATAGAAATGGATTTAATGAAAAAAAATAGAAGGTAGGCATGAAAAGGAATTTAACTAAATAGAAGAAAGGATGCGCAAAATTTAATTAATGTTTTACCACAAATAATGCCAAACAATGGCCGATATGTGTTTGCATTGATAAAAAATATTTATAAAGTCAAAATATATCTTATAACAAATAATGTATATGTGAAAATCACTCTTATTAAATAAGTATTTAAGACTAATGTAAATATATATATATATATATATATATATATATATATATATATATATATTATTATTACGTTAGAATATGTGAAAAAATATAAGCTACGACAAAATTATACATTTTGTTTCGACATTAAAAGAAGACTGTCTCATCAGGTAGTTAACAATGATTGTAATAAACCTTTTTATTTAAAATAATTGTTTTAAGAACAACATTACCCTTTTTTTTGGGAAATTAATTTTTTTATAGGAGATAAAAGGATATTAAAAAATGAAAAAGGAAAAAGAAGATCAGAATGTAATATGAGAAATCAAGAAAAGGAAAAGAAAGAGGAAAAGGAAAAAATATAGAAGAAACAGAAAGAGAAGAGAAACTAAGTGAGAAAATGTAGAGAGGAAGAATATAATGAAAATGCCTAAAAGAGAGAAATTTTAAAATTTGGTCCAGAACTGAATTGCAGACCGATATTGATATCGATTACAATGTTGCAGCTCAAATATTACGACAATTTAAAAAAAGATGAAAAACCATACATAAACAGAAAGATTATTGATAAAACGTAAAAAAAATATTTCTAAAAACAAGGCGAAGATATAAATTCATTAGACTTACTATTATAAATTAGAAAAAATTAAATATAAAATATAATAAATACAAATATATTTAAATTAAAATTAAGAATTAACTTTAAATAATATAAAATAATATAACTAAATAAAATGAAAAATATTATTAAAATATTAATAATAAATATATAATATGAAACAAAATAATAGAAATGATAATAATGATAATAATAATAAAAATAAAATAAAATAATTATAAATAATAATAAATATAAAACAATAATAACAAATAAATAAAAAATAATAAATATATTAAGCTCATACATTGCTAAACATACAAAGTAATTATTGAGTGCAATAAAAATACTTAGCGCTGTAAATAGTCACAAATTGTAATAGAAAAAATAACAGAAGAAAGAATATATAGTTAGAGGAAATTATCAATATAGTAAGGTTAATACTATAAAATGCTTAAAATTGCTATAGTTTCATACCTTAGAATCAGTAATACTAGCACTTTTGTAATGTTGATTATTTAATATGCTTACAATTTACTGAAGTTTCATGCCTTTGATTTAGTAATATGTTATTTTTCATGTTCTTTATAATTTCCATTTTCTCTTGCAGACAGAAGAAACATGGTTCTTTAACCGATTTAGAGATTTTAACTTGTTTGAGAATTTTCAATTTAACTTCAGGTGCTTTTTCTCCTCATTTAAATTCCAAAGCTATTTAGAAAGTGAGGTCATATTTCGTTTTGGTAAAGGATGAGATATGGTTGTGAAAACGTTTTTTAAAAAAGAGTTCATTATATTACCAATATAAACCTCAGTAAGCCTTGGACTTTCTACTAATGAGATAGAGCGCATATTAACAAGAGATTAAGTTAAACGCTTGTCAAATAAAGGGTATTCGTCAGGATTTCTATTAGTTTTTTTTACTATGGAGGCAAATTAAGATGAGTTGTAGAAATACTATTATTATCGTTATATAGCTTCAATATTTTATTCTTATGTAATTTAAATTGATGTTTTAAATGAATGTTTTAAATTGATGTTTTAAATGAACGTTAGAACGTTACACTTATTGTCTTCGTTCTTACTCATTTGGATATATATATATATATATATATATATATATATATATATATATCCAAGCTTCTCAAGTATGTCTCGCACTGCTTCCCCAATCTATTATTCCGTCTATCCATCCTGTATTAGATTCTCTAAGCTCTCCTTTCTCATAGCCTGTCCCAAAAACCTCAGCTCTCTGTTTCTGATGCTAAGTATTAAGTTTTCCTTTGCATCCCCTGTTAAACCTCGGTGTTGCTCAAATATTTGGTCCAAGATATTCTTATCATCTTTCTGTAGAACTACATTTCTTTGCTTTGAGACTGTCATTTATCTTTGAAGAGATCGTCCCGCATTCTCTGCCTTATAGGTGGGCAAATATCACATAACATTCCAATATTCTTATTTTGACACTCAATGCCTTTGTAATGCATCCTTGGCCATGCCAATACGCGTTCGGATCTCAGTGTCACACGTTTTGTCCTCTGTTAGAACACTTCCCAGGTTTTTAAATTTATGTACATGGTCGATTTCAGTATCTCCAACTTATCGTTGGCTTTTTTTGGGTCCTCTTTTTACTGATGATTATATATTGCATCATCTGCGTATCTTATAACTTTCATATTGTGGTCGCCAATGACAAATTCTGGCAGGACTTGTAGTTCTCTCAGAATTGTCTCACTAAAGAGGTCGAAAAGAGCTAGTAAGGAAACACATCCACACTTCTTTAATTTTTGTACATCTGCTGAACTAATTTTCTGTCCGTATGCAGGCGCTTTGCTACCAGTCATCATCATCACCATCATCCTTTATCCATCAAATCCAGATGGTGCATGGGGCAGCAAGTTTTTATTGCTGTAACAAACTGTGTTTTTATTTTACGGGGCAGGGTTTTTAGCCAGGCATCCAAACCCAAAAACTGGAGGACCGGTGGACCATTCTTGGTCCTTACGTTTACAGCACCTGGTATTCCCAAATGGTCACCCATTTAAGTACTGACCAGGCACGATGTTGCTTAACTTCGGTGATAAAACGGGAACCGGTGTATTCAACACGATATAGCTGCAGACGGTTTGCTACTAGTAGTAAGCTAGTACCGATTCATTATTATTCAAATATCTTTTCCGAATACGTCTACGTTGCTGAGCATCTTTATCAACTCTTTTTGGCGTCCTTTGTCGAACGCCTATGCGTTGTCTAGAAAAGAGAGGTACATATATTTTTGCATTTCCAATAACATTCTGTATGACACACACAAAACACACACACACATATACACATATATAGATATACATATATACACACATATATAAACAGATATATACACACATACTTATATGTGCATATATTTAATACATGTATCTATTTTATTTGTTTGAACATTATAATCATGTAAATACAGATATATACACATTTGTATATATATACATACATACATATATATATATATATATATATATATATATAAACAGATGTCTACATATACGTATATACATATATACATAAACATATATACACATATATATATATATATATATATATATGCACATATATATTTATATATATATATATATATATATATATATATATATACAGATATCTATACATATATACACAATTATATATAAATATTAATATGACTTAATAAATTCACATATGGTTATACACTCGAGGATACGCACATATATAAAATATTATTCAAGTGTTAATATTCAGGTTCTCCCGTTTGTCTTTTCTTGTAAGGAAGGTGGCAAACACCTAAAAATACCTACCAAATACCTACCAAACAGTGGATGAATCTTCTTCTCTAGGGTCAACGACCATCGAGCAAAATTAGGTTCAATAGGTTCAGTAGATTAGGTTCAATAACTTTTGTACGCCGCCATTACGGTGACGACACGGTATCGGAGACTTAAGCCAGCGGCTAGGTCGGTGGTTCCTCCGATAAGATCAATAGCCACGAGTCCGTCACTGAGGTTATCCTTCAAGAAAGAGCTCACCTGTGGTTCAACCTCGGGAGAAATGGACCCTGCTTAGTCTATTTGCACCTCCCTCCACCAGCGCTACTCTTGAATCAATATCTTTCCAGGTTTCAACCCAGATATATGGAGGGAACTACTCAGGTGTTCACCGTTCTGCCGATTGTATCCAACCAAAAAATACTTTGTGAAGTAAAATAGAAATTGTTTTTATAGTCTATATTTTTGGATTAATTTATAAATAAAAGAGTTGTGCTAATTTTTGGTTTTTGAGGGTTTTTTTTTTGTATAATTGCACACCAATTCCACCAAACAGCATATGTTGTTTGAGAGAGATAATAGATAAACTAAGATGGAGAGTTTCCTGTTAATAGCTAGATTGAAAGAGAGAGTACAAGTTCCATTAAATTCTTTTTAATATGATTTCCTTTTTAAGATCCTATTTTAAGCGCATTATATAGACGTGCTTCTTGATATTTACAGAGGGTGTCGAGAGATTTTAAAATGAAAGGAAAGACATTTATCTGACAAAAAAAGGAAAATGTAACAAAAAAACGAAGGAAACATAAAAAGAAGCTATAAAAAGTTGGAAAAAAGTAAAAAAAACATAATCAATGACAAACTTTGCATTTTTGATAAAACATTTTATTCATATAAATTCAGACATCGATTTTCAATCAAATTATTTTCTCTGTTATTCTATGACTTGACATCATTTTGAACTAAATTGTAGATTTTATTGTGAAGGAATGATTTCAGGTTTGACTGGTTGAATCTTCAGTTTTCAGATTTACGAAATTATTGGGTTGGCCGGAAAGTTAATGCCGATTTTGAGTCGTTCATATTCCGAAATGCTAGAAATTTCAAGTTTATCGACAGATATAATATGCCTAGATTTCTGATTGGAGCACACTTAAAACTATATCTTATGAAAGAAATTTTAAAATAACTTAATTCATATCAACTTTGCATCCCTATTAAATTGGAAGATTATAAGACGCATTTTAGACACATGATACTTTTTTATTACTGTAAAGGAAAATGCCTAGCAAGGAATAAAAAAAGATATGTGCTGTATATGGTGAAGGGCTTTAGCTGACATAAATGGACGGAAGTTGTTAGCTAAGTTTAGAGTTGATGATTGCAGTTTTACTGATGAAGAACAATCAGACTGACCTATTGCTACAGATGAGGACCAAATCAAGATGTTGATTGATGTTGATTGATAATAACGTACATTGCATAACGCAAGGAACTAGTAGAAACATTAAATTTATCAAAATCTATTATTCCGAGCAATTAGTAAAGCTTAGATATTCTAATCGCTACGGTATTTGGATGGTCTGAGTAAAAAGAACCTTTTGGATCGCATTTCTAAAATGTACCTTTTTTAAGCAAATTGTAACGGTTGATGATAAATAGATCGTTTACAAATATGATCTGCGAAAAGATTCCTGGGGTAAGTAATATGAGCTAATTTTAGCAACTCAAAAATGATGTGGGATTGGAAAATGAATCCTGTACTGTAAGCTTCTGCCAAGTAACCAGTCAATTGATTCTGAAAAGTACTACTAGCAACTGGAAGAATTAAAGGTAGCAATTCAAGAAAACACCCAGAATTGGCGAACAGGCAAGATGTTGTTTTCCATCAGGATAATACCAGAACTCATATACTTTGGTGACCCGGAAAATTGTTGCAGATTGAATGGGATGGGTTACGCCACCCACCTTGCTCACCAGACATTGCTCCTATAGATTTTTATTTATTCTTATTTATTCAGGTCTTTGCAAAATAATCTCAATGGTAATAATTTTAATTCTTTGGATGACATTAAAAAAAACACCTTAATGAATTCCTTGCCGAGAAACCAACGAGCTTCTGATAAAATTGAATTTTTAAATTGAAGTAAAAGTAGAGAAAAGACGTACAACAGAAAGGTTAACATTTAGATGAATAAATATTTAATTGCGGAATTTTGGTTTGTGTTTTAATTTTCTTTAAAAATCAGCATTAACTTTCTGGTCAACACAATGCATGAATTGCTGATGGATTAAAGGTTACTGAAATAACTTTAATATATTTTATAAATAATTTTAATAATGCAGTACATTTTCAAGATGCTCACAGCCTCAATTAATGGGTAGAGAAGAAGTTTTCCTGAATATTTGACAAAAGGATTAGTTGGTTTTCTCCCGTCCATTTGTTTGAAACTCAATTGTAGATCTGTAAATATACTCGCCCGTAGAAGACTTCCCTTCCATTCTCCATGATCTTTTGTTGATTATGATTCGCAACAACAGAAGGCATGTTTCATGAAAGGAAACTATCCGTTAATATTTTAATCGATAATGTTCTTTTTTCGGTGCGAAATTTAAATGAACTTTAAGAGTGAGCTGTAAAGTTATAACCAGGTTTCAATCTCTCGTAACAATATATTCCTTCTGAATCCCAACAGTGAAAAAATGACTTCTTGAAAAGGAATTCTTTGTAATATGATATATTGAAGGATGCTCTTTGTTTAGCTGCAGTGTTCTTCGTTATTGATTCTTGAAATAATTCTACTCTCTATGATTACATCCGCATTATAAATATTTGAGAAAATGAATAAAAAGAAATAAATAAAAAAAAGAAATAAAGAATAACGAACGAATAGATAAAACAGAAAAGAAAGAAAAAAGTAAGGAAGTTAAAAGAAATTAATGAAAGAGAGAGTAAATAAAAGATATAACACAAATTAAACATTGTTTGGTCTCGTGATTGAAGCAATAGTGTTTTGATATAAAATAAAAAATAAATTGAATAAATTTGATAATATCGGCGGAAAGTGGCGTGATAAAAAGTGGCAATAATAAGATGTCTCAAACTAACAATTAAAAATAATAGCGGCAAGTGTGAGTATCGAAAACAAGATGCAAAATTAAAAGGAATAAAAAAATATCAAGATAGTCTTAAACTAATAAACATAGGATTAGAAAAATTTGAACATATCATTTCGTCATATCACACGCATGCGAAAGCCCGTGTTTAACAGTTGAGCAATAGAGTGAAAGCTCATTACAGACGATTACTACCGCTCTGAGCTCGATCTTAATATAATAACCAGTGGTGCGATATGTGCATTAAATATTTTTGGGTCTCATCAATTTCGATAGTGATTTTGTATTTGCTACCCACTACACCGGTTCATTGATGTTCATTTTCACTGTTACTTTGAGTACTGGTACAACGAAGTGTTTCGACGCATATTTTTTCTCCAGTTTATCATTGTGTAGCACACAACTGAGCTTTAAAAGATTTATCTCTACATCTAGAAATTAGAAAAAGTCTACACAAAATATTTTTATCATTTATCTAAAGCGCAGTACCCTTAAAATGGCACAGCATTTCCATTTTAATATTTTGATGAATCGTAATTCGTGTGAGTTCCACAACAACGAAATAGCCGTGAAAAATGTCCCTAGGCATCGATAAATATTTGAGCTTAACTTGACAAAATATGATGACTTGTTAATGATAATGCCTCCAAAACTAAGCTTCTTTCCATTAATCATTTGATCGACCACTCTCTGCCTTCCATCAGCATGGCTGATGTTAACCTCCAGCAAACCGACTCATTCTCGGTCTAACTTTCTCAGCTGACATGAAATGGAAAGACTAAAATTGAATCCATTGATCAGTCAGCGGCTAAGAAAATTGGTTCGCTGCCTGAGACAATTTTTCTCCAGAATTTATCTTACAAATCTATACGTTTACCATTCGTCTATGCTTAAAATATTGCTGACATATGCCATTACTATTTACCTTGATCTCCTTGATTAGATCCAAAGAATAATCAGCATTATTACTGGTCCTGATATGGCGGCTCGGCTTTAGTCACTTCCCACCACCGTAAAGTTGTTTGTCTGTGTCTTTTTTAATAAATACTTTCATATTAATTGCTCCGATAAACTCTTCTCTATGGTACCCAAACTTTAAAAAATTCAATCGCAGTACTAGATTACCGTTGAAACCTCAACAATTTACAGTTGTGCTGGCTAAATTCAACCGTAAATTATATGCTAACAGTTTATTTTTAAGCACTTTTTACTTGTGAATCTCCCTTCCGTGCTTTCGAGTCAACTTTAATCTGCAAAAATTTAAATGCAATGTCAATCGCTACTTTCCTCCTGATTACTCTTTTCTTTTTCAGCTTATTTTTAATGTTTCTGTTCCGAATTTTTTCACTCCCTGTAACCTTTGTGTTTAGTGGCTTAACTTTTATGAGGTAACGCTGATTTTAAAAAATGCAATGACAATAATAGCTATTAAAGTAAGACATTATTTAAAGAAGTGATCGTGTACAAATGAAAATATTAAAATTGATAAGGCTTTCTACTTCAGAAAAGCAGACTTTAAATGCACGAAAATGTTATCGTTGCCTCTTTCTTTTCCTTTCATCTTTCCCCGTAATAAACACGGAAAGGTCTATTAGTTATCATAAGCTAGTTGTAACGTATGTGGTAACTTACTAACTAATAGCGGAACAAATAAAATTACGATACTAGGAAATCAAATTAATAGCAAATCCTTAAACGATAATTCAAATGGGATAAACAAATTCTCTGTATACTAAGATACAGGGTAAACTGTGGGTAATGATATTTTTCAGGGGTAATATTTTTCATATTCATATCAGACTTCAACCTCTAGAAAATGATGACTACACTTTTACTTTCGCGCTGTACCATCTTCAGATAAATCTATATTTCGTCATTTGTAAGCAAAGTTCGAAAAGCCAACATTAGTGATTATTTTTGCATTCGAGAAAAAATTATTTTCATAATTATCGTACCTGCTCAGACATTAACTACAGAAATCTGTTGGCTCCATAGTTAATTGGTTTATGATGTGAATCTTCTGTGAAGGTTGCAAGGGAATGTTTCCTTACCATCAGATTTTACCAATCCATTTTCCACTTTATTTTACATTTCAGCTACTATATCTTCTTTATTACACACAATTTCAGTTCTTCAATAGCAAATATTTAAACATAAATAATTTCAATCTCATTAATATCAAAAAGCGAGAGTTCTGTTTAAAGGTAAACTAATTCATATTATTATATCGACAAGAGAAAGACAAAGAACAAAATTGTCATTGCATATTTGAAATGCGAAAGTGCGTTGTGGTGCAGTGGATATCTGATCAGAACGAGAAATCGAATTTCGGTTGAATTTATTGCATTTACTTACGTGCAAATTCCCTAGCAAAAAGTATTTATCCGTCTCTTCTCCCTTCACGTATAGGCTACATAGCCTGACAGATTGGATTCTATAACTTTGGTTATATCAGTGATGCTTCTTTCTAGACATGATTGCCCAAGCAATTACTAATGATTGCTATCGGTGAATTAAATGTTGATTAATTCTGCATGAAGAATAGAAAGCTACTTTAAATAAATATAGTGCACAAAAATCATATACATTGTAAACATAGAATATATCAATTTATTTTGGCTTCAAATATGTACAGGCTGATTGTATTGCTCCCGAATCTCATACAAATTTTCCAAAAACAAAATCACCACAATAATGGCGTTCGCCACTTTATCTGCAGGTTTATGAATTATGAATTCTGACACAATTGGCTCTTCAGCTTTGCATTAGATGATATGTTGTAAAGTAAGATAAAAATGTGTTATTAAATATACAAAGAACGAAATGAATAAATGTGAATTTGGATAAAACGATAAGACACGCCAATATAACAATCACGAGTAAACATGAAGAAACTTAGAGTCGTTTTATTAAAGGTTTAAGGAGAGATATAGACATTTTATTGTTGCTTCCTTGCCGAATAATTTCTGTTAAGCAGATTAGGTCAGTTGATGAAATATATTGCGTTTATCCTTGCAAGATGAATATTATTCTCTTATGAAATGATCCTTTAGTCTTGGTAAAACGGGAGAAAAGCGCTACAAAGAGCAATGGAACCGATGATGACACTGAAATTAACACCGATAAAATGTTTAGTAAACAAGTAAAAAATACACTCATACGAATTTACAATTTAAAAATGCAAAGCAACACCAAACTTACTATTCAAGCATCGCAAGCCATAGACAATCAGTTCATTCCCGACGATTTTTTAAAACTTGTATTTTGACTGATTCATTACATGTATTATCTCCAGGGAATTTTGTCGTGAAGTAATCTTAATCGAATTGGTCTTGTAATTAATTTACAGGAAATGGCATTTTACTCTGCATATTCAATAAATATGGCTTCATTTAAATCAAGTGAATGGCTGTTTTTTTAGGTGAGTTAATAGCATATTAGCTGTAAACTGATATTCAGAGCAAGAAGGTACCTCCAATTGGATGGTTAGCGCAAGATATTACATTTTGTCAATTTTACCAAAGGCTAAAAGAATATAAAATACCGCTCCTACCCCAATTTTCTTTTTAATTATGATATTTTTCATAATTTCTGCATAAGTACCAAGTATTTTGTAGATCATATAGATGAGCATGAGCGCGATGCGTGTCTGAGTCGTATTGTTTTCCGTTTTGAAATGTCGTGAATATGACAAAGATGAAGACACGTGTCCGAACAGTGTAAATAGGGCATTATCTCTTTCTCTAGAAAAACCACTGGCGACAACAATAATATCTCTATAATAAGCTATCACATAAATATATATATTACTTTAATACGAGAAAATATCCTTCAATATATTTACCAATGCTGCTACAAATTGGTAACCTAATCCTACAAAAATGATCATAGTATTCACTATTTTGATATTACTTTTAAGATTAGCTTATTACTATTTTGATATTTTCTTTGTATAAAATGGGCTTAGTCTAGCTAGGCTACAAAGTTTGTGCACCTAGTGAGGGACGAACTCACTACATAAGTAAATCGTTTGCAGAATGAACTTCTAAACTACTGTTCTACGGCAAGCGCTTGGTCGGTGCGCCTGTAAGTAATTCCACAGAAACTTGCGTTCTTGCTGACTGCATACGCCTGTGCGTGTCGGGTAGGGGTGGCTGAAGAAGCAATGACGTCATCATATATTGTTGTTCTTTACTTTTACGCAATTACGGTACTATTCACCTGTCGAATGCTTCCTGCTCCGAGAAGCAATGTGTGTGAAGAGCAGAGTTGGTGGTCGGGAAGGCACTAATTCCGAATACGAAAGGATGTCATGTGATGTCGTGAACGACAGCATTTGTATTTTTTCTAAAGCTTCTCCGTGGAAATCGGATAAGACGAAATGAAAAGCCTAGCGGAGAAGAGCGATCTGTTTTACGCATTCAATGATATTTTTTTATTTTTGTTTCCTTCGTACAAGTGCATATTCTATTTTAGTTACAGGGCAGAATAAAAAACAAGCTTGAAGGAGTAGATTTCTATAGCTACAGAGAGGCAGACATACGGAATTATCTGATACTTCTCTATAAGCCTTTGAAAGAGTAAAACCTGAAGGTATTAGCAAATGTAATCCTTTAAACATTGGGAACAGGAGCTATACACTCACAAGAAAATACTAAATAACATAAACCAAATCACTTCAGAAACAACTAAAACCGATATCAAATAATAGCATCACGAAGACTTCAAATAAAAGGTAAGGAAGGAACCCCCCATGAATATTGGAAAGGGTTTTAATAGCTATTAGACTTGAGCAAACTATTTTACTAAACAAAATGTTTTCAGAGAAAGATTTTATAAATTTATTTTTTAAAATTTCGGCTATTTGGTCAATAAATGTCAAATGTTTACTTCCGGGTAAATGACTAATTAACCGAATATTGCCATTCCTGATGTACAAATGCCTCATCTTTCATAGAATCAAAGACGAGAAGTTCGTGGTTCTAATCAAACTGTCAAAGCTGACTAAATATCTTTTAAAAAGAAATCCCATCATGCTTGAGTTAAGAACTTTTTTGGCACGACCTCGTAGGCATCTTTTGGCACCAATGTTTCATCACAGAAACGCAACAATGCAAATCTATCGAGACTACATTGCGATTTCCATGGCAATTGGTTAGATGAGATTTATTTATTATTTCCACGAATCCCAACATTTCCAGCAGGGACTCAACATGCTATTTTCAGGGAGATGAATCACCATCATTTCTTTTGTTCGGTAAAGTTCCACAATGGTAATTTGTGAAAGACTTCCGTGCAAATGCTACAATGCTAACCAATTTAAGTTAAGGGTCAATCGTTATCTATCCTCGTTGTGCTCATAATGCTTACTTCCTACCACTTCATCTTGCACTAATATCAAACACCACATTTAGCAACCCTCTAATTTCAGTAACTAGTGTATGGTACTAGGTAAACTTTAGTATGAGAAAAGAACCGTGTTTTGGGGATGGGGTGGCACTTCGACGTAATATCTAAAATATGCTTAGTAACGTATACATTAACCGATTTTATTAATAGAAGCTCTGAAATTAATCTCGAAAAGAATTTCTATATTCTCCGCTAATCATTTATGTATTAATTGATCCGTTTCTATGGCTTATCAACCCTTTTCAGGTTATCTAAAGCCAGAAAGATTTTAAATAAAGATTTTTATGGGAGGGGGTAATGGGTTAGTGATACAAATATTACTAATTAACTCATAGCTTGGGAGAGAAGAGTGCATTAATAACTTTCCCAATGGGATTTTGCACGAAAGTGAATATCACGAACGCAAATGAAATTGAAACTCCGTTGTCTAATTATCCATTAGAGCACCGGCGGCACATCCAAGCTTACAGCCCATGATATTCTGGAGCGGTATGCTGACCAGGCTCGACGTTGTTTAACTTCGATGATCGTACGGAAATCGGATTTTATAAGTCACATTCATATATAATTAGATAAAGCATTGCCATTTATTATTTGTTTCCAAGTCTCTTGATTTATTTTAATTCTTATCGCAATTTTAATTTAATTTCATTAATCTCAAAAAATACCTGATTGAGTATACCAACTGCGAAAAACTGAGGTTTTGCAAAATGCAAAATCTAGTTCACGTGATTCAACTCGTCAACTATTATTAATTTTTAACTATCATTACATTTCATTAAATAAAGTATTATTAATTACTTGTTTTTTTATGTATTTACTTTCATTTTAATTTTTATCGAACTTTTTACTTTGTCAATCTACGACGGTGTACAAACAGTGCGGAACTGAAATTGAGGATCAGCTGTCGAGGACATTCGAACTAACGTACCTTTTGACACTGGTTTGCTCCAAGATTTGCCGAAGAAATCAGCGTTAATCTTCTCAAAAGTTAATTTTCTAGTGTAATCTACTTAACACACCGGAACTAATTAGCAGTGTTTGTAAAGCGAAGCTTGTAAAAATCTGTTTGAAACTGAATCGAAATAGTTCATGTTTCAGGCTCATTTAGTCCGGTCGCAAGTCATTATCACAAATTCCTGTTACAATTGCATCGATGAAAGGAAACAAGCCAGTCATATGACTTATAAAACTGGAACTGATGAATATTTTTCAAAATAGTGCGCAAAAATATTCCTATTTTTCTGTTCATTCTTTCCAACAGAAGAATGCACTACCCAAATCACGTTATTTATAACACTGGATTTAGGGAACATTTTTCCAAATATGGATCAAGCAAATGACCATATCATATTTTTTCTTCTCTCGTTCTAAAACAAGATCCCTACATAAGTCACGTGATTTATAACACTAGAACCAACGAAGAACTCATATTAGGGAAAGAACAGTTTTAAATCATTTCTGTTTTGCCGTTATATCATATGAGACAAGGACAACCAGGTCACGTGATTTATAACAGAATCATGAATATTTATCAAAACACGGCTCAAGAAAAGGAGCGATTTAAATGTCTACTTCAGTTTCCTAGTTCTGAAAGAAGACTGTGGCACCAAGTTACGTGATTATTAAATTGGTATATACCAAATAAAATGACGGACATTTTTCCTTTTAGCACAAAACGAAATATGAAGATGCCCAGATGCAAGCCAGAGGTAGTTGAAAACGGTCTAAGACAAAAATGATAAAATGGAAAGAACAAATAATATTTAGATATGAATAGTATTATTTCAAAAATTTTGCAACTTCCATTATCTTCAGTTGCTATGTACACCATTGAACGGTGGTTGGTACAATGAATAGACACTAGAGGCCAAGGTTTCTCAAATCTGGAATTTTATATATATTTTTTACTTTTTCCTCCTTTCATTCGTTTTCTCCATTTTTAGTTTATTTTCTTCTTGAGTATTAACAGTTTTCCTTTCGTTTTCTCGTTCATTTTTTTCTTTTCTTACCACTCTCCCACCGTTTACTTATTTCTTTCTCTCATCGTGATAAAGTTTTTGACCATCTTTATTGCTCATTCTTTGTTCTTCGTCTGCACTATCGTCGTCATTTATACAATCGACTTGACTTTCTTTTTTTTACACTGAATTACAGAAAACGAGAAAAAGTAATCGGAGAACGGCAAATCTCAAAGCAAACACCGACGGAATTAATAATTCGAAAAGTTGCAACAGATAACTTAATTTCTGATTTTGTCATGACCTTCCTTTTGTTACATCCGTACTTTTTGTTCATTTTCTTCTATCTCCTCTCCTCTTTCTTCAGGCTGTCGTTCTTCTTTACACGGAATGCAAAACAAAAGTGTTTTTTCTTCTGATTTTGTCATAAATAAATACCGTTAAACTTTAAAAAAATCAAGGTAAAAGCAGTAAAAGAAAAAAGATTGCGAGATGATGACAGAGAGATGACAGAGAGAGAGAGTTGAAGAGAGAGATTGCGAGATCAATAAATAGAGATCAGAAGAGAGTGAGATTAAGAAAACGTGAGATTGACAGATCAAAAAAAGAAAGAGAGAGAAATTGAGAGATCAAGAGAGAGAGAGATCAAGAGAGAGATTGAGAGATCAATAAATAGAGATCAACAGAGATTCATAGATAGAGATCGAGAGATCGAGAAAGATCCATAGATCAAGAATGTGCGATATCCGTAGATCATGCGATAGTGGGCGGATGAGCTAGAAATTGAGAAAGAGATAGAGAGAGAGAGAATAGGAGAGATTGAGAGATTGAGACATCAGGCGAGACTGAGATGACTCTATAGATCAGAGTTGAGAGTTAAGGAGAGATTCAAAGATCAGAGATATCAGGATCAGGAGAAGGAGAGATCGAGGGATGAGGAGAGAAATCGGGAGACACAGAGATCGCTCAGAAAGATCGGTAATCTAACGATCAGAAGAAAGAGAAATATCGAGCAATTAGGAGAGGCAGAAAGATCGAGAGATTATAGACAAAAAGGCGGGCGATCAGGAGAAAGAGAGATCAGTAAAGATATCGAGAGATCAGAAGAGAATACTGACCAAGAGTGAGTAAGTGATCAGGCGAGAGAGATCAAGAGAGAAGGATCAAGAGAGAGATCAGGAGAGAGACAGAGGTTCATGAATCAGGAGGGATTAAGACATCCAGACAAAGACAAAGAGATAGGGAGATAGAGAGAGAGAGAGTACAAGAGTGAGGAAGTGAGCGATAGAGGGAGATTGATAGGTCAGGAGAAATCAAGAGATCAGGGGAGAGAGAGAGAGAGAGAGAGAGAGAGAGAGAGAGAGAGAAAGAGAGAGAGCGGAGGTGATTGAGAGATCGACAGAGAACCCAGGAGAATAAAAATGTTGGAGATTATATTTCTTATTTGCATCAAATATGTCGTAAACTAAACACCTGACGAAAGAAGTGCACAATTTTAACAGAAAAAAATGAGACGTTCATTATTTTCCCTGGCTTATGAAATATCTGTTTTTAGTTTTCAAAGATCAGGTGAGCGATTGAAATTGATTGGTTTGTAATGAAAGTGTTTCTGTCCAATTTCTTTTTTATTTCCTTTACTTATTTTATATAATTTTCTTTTTTTTTATAGTAGTTTCCTTCCATTACAGTCGTTCTTTATTTATTTGCCCAGTTTCTTTCTTTTCTTCATGAAGACTTTTCTCTCTTTCAGTAAGCTTTTAGTTGTTTACTTTTATATGCAATGAATTCAACTGGAACTCGAACTTGGCTTCCCGATTGCTCGTCCTGTACCGATATCCACTGCACCACGTCGTACATCCTTATTAAGTATGTAATAAATACCCACGCAGACAGAAGCTGAAAGTTTAGCAAAGGATGTCAGAGCATCTATTCAACCACGTTCTTAAAATTCTAATTTGCAAAAATTACAGCATACGCACGCACACACACACACACACACACACACACACACACACACACACACACACACACACACACGCACACACACACGCACATGTATATATATATATATTTTTGATGGTAGCTCTTCTGAGCCAGCCGAAAATATCGTCCTATAGAATAGAATATATTGTTCTATAGAAGGATTATGAGAATACCTGTGAATCAGGAAGTAAATGGATGGGAGAACTGGGATTGGTAAGAATTGTAGGAGGACAAACATTAAAGATTAAAATGTAGAAAACCATGATAGCCAATATTCTGAATGGTCATGGAACATGAAATAAGATTAGGTGGCTGGGGAATTAGTTTTATGTTTAGATAACATATTTTCATATATATAGATGAAGTAACAATTCAAGACGATGATGATTCAGCCACAGATGATGTTTCTACACATCGATCAGTCAGTTAATTGCTATAAGTGATACACGCTTGGGCGATGATATCTTTTTCGAGGCATGACTGACTAAGCATAAGATTTTCATGTAGTAGGTTGCCTTACTTTCTGCGGTAGGCCCGTTGCCAATAAAATCTGTTCTGCTATTCGATCCATAGCTGGAGGGAGAAGAGACGGATAAAGACATGAATCAAGGGTATTTGTGCGTAAATGAATGAAACGGATTCGACTAGAATTCGAACTCAGCTATCGAATTTCTCATTCGATATCCAATGCGTCATAACGCACATCTATACGTATTCAAAATATATGGAGAAGATATTCTTGTAAAGAGGAATGCACAGTTTATAAGCTCCTAAGTTTGTTTGGGGTGTCTTTTACATTCAATTCGCTAAATGATAACCCAGATAAAAATGGACGCCATGAAGGGATTCCTCTGGGATTAACAAGCATCTTGCATGTAGAATTTTGAAACATCTTGCATGGCTAGAATAAGTTTAAAATGTTAATAACAGGTTTGTTTATTTTGATGAATGTAATTCAATAATTTTAAAATAAAGAGAAAACTTGGAATAAATATAAGACATTTAAAATCTTTGGTGGCACGCACAATTTCTTTTCATTGTGTTTATACCCTGGTTTCATTTACTCTACCATTTCTGTTAATTTCAACCTGGTGATAGACTAGCTTTTCGTAAAGGACTAGGGTCAATCGACGCTGGAATACTGGATAGCGACTCGAATTGATGAATCGAAGAGCCGTGTTCCAGTTCTAGTGCTACTTGAGTTCATTACATTCATTTACGTGCTGATACACTTAAAGATACGGGTACGGGTAAACTGCATGATAGACTGAGTCTTTTAGCCAGACTAGTCTTATGGGTAGTGAAAATGCCAAGCTATCTTGCCCAAGAAACGCCACTGCTACTGCCCCTACAAACCTAAACGGATACGATATTCGTGATTTCATAAACACTCATTTCATGAGGCATTCCCCAGACAAGTGAACGTTAAATAAGACCATCAAAACATAAAATCTGCATTTTAAACTCGACCTTGTACCATATCTGATCACTTTTCATGCAGTGGATACCAAACTTTGACAGAAAATTCAATAAAGTACCGAGTTCGATCCTCACTCTCTGTAAGAATATTGCTTAAATTACATGAAGATCGGCAAATAAGAGGCACTTCTTTAATAGCTGTACTTTGCGGTCGAACCCAGAAACAACGACTTCTTATGCTGATTTTTAAGATCGCTATATAGCTTCTCCTCACTTGTAAGATTTACGTAATCATTCTTTGATTTTACCTACTTGACCTTGAAATCATTTACTGTTATTACCTTATGATTAGAAATAGTTTTGAGCCAATGAACCCTGTAGCTTCTAGAGAGGACCATTATTCATCAGATCTTATAAACTAGAGATACGGAAACACAAAGAACTGTACCTAATAAGAGAAAGTAGATCACTTGAAAAATTTCAACAGCGCATACTATAAATGTCTTCAACTTACACCAGTTATGTGAAGACTTATGATAATCAATATGTTCACGTTTCACACTACTTAAAACGTTAGACAGGGAGACCGCATGAATATTAGAAAGAGCAATAACAGTAGATCTGAGAAACCTATTTTTGTGAAAAAATGTTTTCATGAAAAGATTTAATAAATTTCAGTCGAGATTAGCACTGGTTAATATTTTGAATATTAACTGTTGTATCATTTGTGTCTGACAAACCGCAAAGTCATCATTTGGCCGCGAAATATGTGTTACCCATGAAATTGTAGTATATCTAAATTTTTTCTAAAATATATTACTCTGTTAAATTAAATAAAAAAATTAACATTGAGTTCTTTTGAGTTCGTCTCTATCAGAATTTACCTGGATAATATACCAAGTATTCTACGTTATATATATATATATATATATATATATATATATATATATATATATACAGAGAGAGAGAGAGAGAGAGAGAGAGAGAGAGAGAGAGAGAAAAGAGAGATTTTTGATAGAGATGTGAAAAGTACCGTGACTTATTTAATAGATGAAATATTTTAAAAATATTCCTTAAAATCGAAGTACATTTCGTTTACTTGGCAGTACTATACCCCCAATATTGGGAGACTAAATATCAAACTTAAGCATTCATTTATTTGTTATTTAAAATAAGGAAAGTAATATTTTGAGGAAAAATTTATAATCATCTACTGTATTTTGTTTGTTTATCGTCTTTAAAAAGTTGAGAATGTAGTCTATGAATACGTCATTTCATTCTCTTAATAAAAATGGAGAAAATTCAAAAAGGGAGAAAATTATATAAACAGCAAGGAATAAAATTAAGTAGAAATAAAACAAAAATAAGTTGAGACGGAAATTAAATAAAATAAGCCTCGAAGGAAGATGTATACCTAACTGGCTATCAATTGACTCAGTTAAGTGCCATACGTAATACACCCTTGGACGATCATGTTCCTTTTGAGACATGTTCGCTCAGTAGGTTGCCATAATTTTCTGATGTAGACTAGCTGCCGACCAAGGTTATAGAACCCAAACTGTCCTGTTATTTAACCCATAACTGGAGGGAAGAGGTGGATTAGTATCTTTCCCAATGGTATTTGCGCGTAAGTTAATACAACGAATTCGACTGGAATTCGAATTCGGCTCCTCAATTTCTCATTCCGAGTCGATAGCCATTGCACCACAACGCACATTCTATCATTAGCCTCAGTTGCTAAAAAAAAGATGAAACTTACTGGAGATCTAAAATATGAAGGTAACTTTAAAATAACACACACACACACACACAGAGAGAGAGAGAGAGAGAGAGAGAGACTGAGATAAATAAGATTAGTTGTTTGTACTATTTTTCTGTGAACTATTTCAACACTTCCTTCAAGCTAATTTTTGTAGTTCTACAGACCAAAACATCTTTTCCTGGGGTGTGCACTTACGGCAATTCCGAGAGAAGGAGAGCAATTTTTAACAAGTTCCTCAGGAAGCAAATATTTATGAAAAATTCATGCAATACTTCAGAACTTTAGAACGTTCCAGTATAGACGGCACTTTCCATAGTAAACTGGCAATGAGTGGGAGTGGAATAGCCTAAAGCAAAATTGACAAATATTTACGGAAATTTTCAAAGAAAATCATTGTCATGCTTTTCGTTAAGGGCAGCACAGATCACCTGATAAAACGCTAAAAGGAATACATTGCGTGACAGTAAATTCGATACACGCGCACGTGTATTATATATATATATATATATATATATATATATACTAGTAGACCCTTGCCGTTAAAAATGACGGCAAATATTTATATCGATATGTCGCCTAAAACCATCACAAATACATCAACAAAGAATCAAATCACCTCCATAGTATCATTAATAACTTGAATAAGTCAATCCGATTTCGTTTATGTACTAATAAGAAGGTTTTTTACAACTCCAAAATTAAATTCATACGTTAGAAAATGTATTCTCAAAAGTGGGTTAGAATACTCTGTTAAAATCAAAATAGGGAGAATTAAGCAGAAACTACGTAAACGTAACATTATATGGTTTAACACACTCTTCAACGGTAATGTGCAAACAAACATTGAAAAATCCTTCCTAAATTTAATTTACATACATTTCTAAGAGAATGAACATAAACATTATATTTACGCACGCTTATGGTGAACACAGATAAAAAAAATAAATGAAATAAAATATGAAAATAAAATATATAAACCAAAAAAATTAAAATTGAAAATTTGCTTTCCTTTAGTCCATATCTCTTTCTCTCTGTCTTCTTCCTCTACCCTCTATCTCTACCCTCTCTCTCTCTCCACTTCTTTCTTAAATAATGAGAATAAAATAAAAAGAGGTAGAAAAAAGACTGAACACAGCAGCAAGATGGCAGAATTTTGTTGGCCACAGGATGCCCACTCTCTAATACAGAGGATATATATATATATATATATATATATATATATATATATATATATATATATATATACCGCACATACACACACACACACACACACGCACACACACACATAAACATATTATGCAGTAGAAATACCTCCTACATAATTGTAAGACATTAATTACATAAAGGTGCCACTAATATCTTAATTATGTGGGAGGTATTTCTGCTGCAACCTGTGTATTTTTAAATATGCTATATTCATATGGGTAGTAACCAATATCGGAGACAGAAAGTTCATAGATAGAGAAATTGTAGATATATGAATCAACCTTCTATTCAACGTAAACCTCAGTGATATTTTTCGATAAATGCCACTGCTTATATTTTCATTTAACAGAAAATAACCCAACAAAAACAGAATCATGGTATAGTTCAAGTAATCATAGAATAAAGTATAAAATCAAATATAGTTAAAATATCCAGCAAAACGATCAACAAACATAGTCCACAATCAAATAAACTGTGGAAAACATTCACTTTACTCTAAAATCTTGTTTATAGATGCAATGTAGACATTGGAAATCTTAAAAAACATCAGAAAATCCATCAATATAAGACAAATATTCATCTCATCTGTAATAGTAAGTACGAATGCCTACTAAACGATAACTGCTTACAAAATAACGTAATAACAGAAGTTTTTTTTATAATCATTTCACCTGAAGCAAGGTAGGATTGCCACTGGTGCAGCGAGATGGATGGGATTCAAGTAGACAGAAAATAGCAACTCGCGTTGCATTTAAACTTTTTCAGCCTGTAGCTATCAGGGAAGTAAGCAAATGGAAGGAACTTCCACAAACGGGAAGTGTGAGAAAAACCATGTGAGTAGAAGAGACGGTTACATTTATCTATTTTGAAGGTAAAAGAGTGGAACCTAGATGCCAAACTTGTAGCATGCGCAAATACATGTGGTCGGAGAACCAGGTTAAAAGCTCACCAGAGCAATTGCTAGGAAAATACTTGTAGAAAAGATGGAGAGAAACTTCATCAAGTCTGTGAGAAAGACAGTGAAATGAGCTGCCTGTCAGGATCGGTTATATCGATGATTTCCTTTGGATTTTATAGAGAACCACAAGATGAATAGCAGGAACATTCGATCAAATTGGCAACAATATTCAATGCATGTACGAATGGTGGATTTATAAATATGAAAAATGGTTTCTGACAAGAAAAACTTTCTGGTTTTACAGAGTGACCTAACTGTCTTAGCAGTAGACGCAGCTATGAATTAGATGTAGTCATTATATTTGAAAGAGTGATGCCAAGGAGGTGCAGTACGTTGCTTTCTAGGAGACTAGCGTCATCCATTTTAATGATAGGCAGGAAAGTTCTTTAGGGTGGTTTAAGGAGAGCAGCTTCATTTTAGAAGCATTTTCTTTTCTTCAAATATTTTCACGGCTTTGACAAGCTCCTTTCCCTTGTGCCCCCCACCCCACTTGAATTTATTCGTGCTACTAGATTAACATCTGGTCCGCACTTTTACCATCAAAACAATCAAATGTAACCACCACTATCAGCATTTTTCTCACACTTCTCGCAAGTGGAAGTCCCTTCCGTATACTTGCTTCCATATTAGCTACAATCTCCAAATATTTAGATGCAACGAGAATTGCCATATTCTATCTCCTGCATACCGATTTTTCTTTCATCCTTTCTTCGGCATCCCCTTACCTTGTTTTTTTTTCATTTTATCTCACTAAAACCCTTTGCGCACTATTGGCAGGCATGCCTTGCTTGATTTGAAACGATTATATACATATAAATGTGGATATGTCTGCCTGTGTGTTTGTGTTTGTGTATCTTCATTCGAACGAACCCTACTCTTCTGAAATCGTTGGTCCGATTTCAACCAAACTTGGGTCACTTGCCGATCATGACATGAAACTTTAATGCATGCAAAATTTTTTCGAATCGAATTACAGGGTACCGCAGAAATTGCACAAACGCCTGGAATTTACGAACTCTTCTCTTCCGAGACGCCTCATGCGAATTCAACCAAAATAGGGTAACTTGTATATCAAGGTCCCAACTTTCAAGTACACAAAAAATGTTTGAATCAATGTAGATGATTAGTAAGAAATCAACGACAAATAATTTCGGGCGGTCTTTTGCGCACTTTTATGCATTTCTCCAAGACGCGTCACACAAACTCAATTAAATATGAGTCACTGGAAGATCAAGGTCTGATGCCTTTATATGCGAACAAAGATTTCATTTGACAGACAGAGTGTGACAAAATTTAATGTACAAAAATAAAGAAAAAAAATGTGTCTAAATCTAACATATTTCACTTTATAAAGCTTCTACAGAGATTTGTTTAAAAAACATTAACTTAAAGTAGAATCAAACCCCAAACAACATTCCAGTATACTATCTCTTTTATTTTTTTATTTTTTAAGTTTTTGTCTTTTTAAACACATCTATGAAGAAGCTTAATAAATTAAAACATATCACATTAAAAAAAAAATCTTAATTTGTTTTTTTACTCATTGTATGATCTTGTCTGATTTCAATCAATATATTTAACTCCTATATATATATATATATATATATATATATGTGTGTGTGTGTGTGTGTGTGTGTGTGTGTGTATTTCAATCCATATTTTTTAAATCGTATATATATATATATATATATATATATATATATATAGTAGACATTGTGGATTATGTCTATCGTGCTGCGCATTCTAAATATTCTAATAAAGAAAACAGGGTTCAAAGATGGTCCAAGGGGAAACAACTATTTAATCCGGCGTGCTTTACTGATTTGTAACGAAAAACGTCACAGTAAGTGACGCTTTATTTTTCCTTCAAAGAAAGCCTTTTCACTTAGATTATTTTTCTCAGAAGTTCTTGTTACATGTAAAGCTATTTCTAAAGAATTCATGGATTTATTTTTAATCCATACTTTTTCATTAGTTCAAACATTATTATAGTGAACACTTAAAATTTGAAATTTATGCATCATTTTTTTATTCATTAATTTGTGCAAAGAGAATGTTCTTGGCTTAAAAAGTTTAAATTAGCTTACCGTGACGTACTTTGTGGACAAGCTGTAAAAACGGCCGAATCATAAGGTAGTTTCCCCTACAAAGTGTGTGCAGGTTTGATCCCTACCGGAGAACGCATTGTATTAACTAGAATTTGTCGACAGCGCAGACCTGTAGACTTAATACACATTGTATAATAAATAAAAATGAGACGTCTATTTCAAATACACAGGGTTTACTGTAATAACGTTTTAATAAAAATATCAGTTTAAAAATAACTCCAATAATACTTTATATATATATATATATAGTGTGTGTGTGTGTGTGTGTGTGTGTGTGTGTGTGTGTGTGTGTGTGTGTGTGTAAAAATTTTTTAGAAGGAGCGGATCTTTTGTTGAAAGTGTAGATTTATTATTATTATTATTATAATTATTTGCTTTTTGTAAAATACATTAATTTTCTATAATGGTATCTGTGTCGTTATACGTGTTTTGTATTAACTCACTTCAAGGGAATAAATTTGTGACTTTACATATCAAGATCCATTTGTCTTTTCGACGGCCGAAAACACTGTGTATATATAGAGAAGTAGTCATTGAACAGGTCAGAAAGTTCATATGCTTGTGTGTTCTCTTGTTGGCTATTTTCACACTGACTTGTTATTTTATCCGTTTTGAGAATCATTATCGTTTTATTGGCCAGAATTTTTTTTTACAATGACAGGCGAAATTTGATTCGGTCTTTTTTCTTCAAAAGTATTTTCAGCGATTTTGATCCAATTTCGTGCGTGTGCAATTCTACTCTTTCGTGATAAGAAATATGATACGGGTCATGAAGTTCTGCTTGTTGTTTTTGGAATCCAGAATTACTATTATTTGCAATGGTTTGCAATTTTTTATTTTAAAATTATTACAAACGTACACCACAAAAATATAAAAGCTACATCAGAGACAACATACACTTCCTGGGCGTCATACCACTAAAAATAGACCAAGGTACACTCAAAGTAACATTTGATGTAAACAGCCTGTACAGTATAATGTCCCATGAACTAGTTAAATAGGCCATTGCATTTTAGATTTAAAAAACACCCAAAAATCTTCCCACACACTTCACAAAAATAATTTATTATACAGAGTGTATAACTAATTTTAGACAACATATCGTTACAATTTAACAACCAAAATTATATAACAACAGGTACTGTGATTGGGACAAAATGGCACTAACATATGCAACACTCACACTAGCATATCTAGAAAAAACCTATACAACCAAACAGAACATAGATATGGGGAAGATATAAAACCAGAATTCACTATATTATGGAAAATATATCTAGATCATTTTTATCTTTTGGCGATCAACATGGGGAGACATAACTATGCAATCTACTCCAAAACTTGCATCCCAAAATTAAGTTCAAACTAAAATATAACTATAATGAATAGCCATTCCTAGACCTACTCATAAAAACAATTACACCATATACATTTACCATAAACCAACAGACACTTAACAATACCTACACTTCAAGAGCCACCGCCCTAAAAGTTGTCTCAAATCAATCCCCTACCCCCTAGCACGACAAATTTGCACAATAATAGCTGAAGAAACCCTTCATCAAATACGCCAAGAGGAACTACGAAAAACACTACAAAATAAAAGGACCCACTAATAAACAAGTGTTTTGAACTGACAGATGAAATACCATTAGAATCTCTCCGGAATAAAACAAGAACATGAAAAGAAGAAAACATTCTCGCATACGTCTCTACACACAACAAAAGCAACTCAGAATTATTTACAAAGATAAAAAGACGTCTAGAATTACTCAGCAAAAATGATAAAATAAATCTTAAAGATAATTAAAAACAAACGGCAGCCCCCAAATTTTAAAACCATACTAACCTCATCCAAAATCCATCAACACAGGGGGGGGGGTCACAAAATGCAACAAAAAAGATGGGGGTCTGCACCATAATAATAAAACGAAACCACGTCAAATTCGAAAACACATCTGCATTCGAAATAAAAAGAAATCTGAGCTGCAACTCAGATATACGGGGAGACAACACAAAGCCTGAATAAAAGAGTAGCGCTGCACAGAAGTAACATTAAACTAGCCAATAACAGGAAATTGTATGTTTCCCAACGATTACACCGATGTAGTGGAGGTAAATTCATACTAATGCCCATCTATCAAAGTGCAGACTATGGCAAGCTCATGATACAGGAAGAAATATTTATAAAAAATACAAACCTTTCCTCAAGAAATTAACCAGAAAAAAGTAACACACACACACACACACACACACACAGAGAAACACACACTAAATTCAAACGCCCTCTAAATTTAGTAAAATTGCGAGTCATTGCGATAAATATTAGTCCTGGATTCCAAAAACAACAAGCTGAACTTAGTGACCTGCATCATATTCCTTATCAGTAAAAAGTAGAATTGCACACACACGAAATTGGATCAAAATCGTTGAAAACAGTTTTGAAGAAAAAAGACAAAATCAAATTTCGCGAGTCTGTGTAAAAACAAGATTCCGGCCTGTAAAAAGTGAATGATTCTCCATACGGAAAACATTTAACAAGTCAGTGCAAAAATAATCAACAAACGAACACTCACACATATGAACTTTCTGACCTGTTCACCAACTGCTTATCTATTTATACACACAGTGTTTTCGGCAGACAGAACGACAAATGAATTTAGATATGCAAAGACACAAATTTATTCCCCTGAAGTCTGGACCTGAAACACATGTAGCGACACAAATACTATTATGGAAACTTAATGTATTGTACAAAAAACAAGTAATAATAATAATAATAATAATAATAATAATAATAATAAATCTTCACTTTAAACAGAATGTTCGCGGTTTCCCGCACCTTTAGAACAAGCCCTATTTCTGTTTTCAATATATATATATATATATATATCAGAGAAGAAATGGGTATAGGCATAAATAGGTGATTAATAGATATAGGAATGAGACAGATGAGAATTAATATATACTAATATCGCTTATGTCAATAAATGTAATAACGAATTTTGGTTTACACATCTTCACAAGATGAAATTATTATGGTCTTCTTGTCTGCAATTGCATGCAAAGTAGAAAGAATTAGTCGATTGAAACGTTTCAAGTTTTACACCAAGCGAAAGGGAAGAAAATTGATTAAAATAGATAAGAATATACTTATAGTTTTTCAAATGATCTATAGTGACAATACCAGAATCTTTTCCAAATTTGCCGCTATAAGTAGAAACAAATGAATAGCAATAATAATAGTAATAACAAATGAATAGCAATAATAATAGTAATAATAATAAAATAATTTCAAGGAACGTTGTATTTGACATCGTACTGTAGACTTACAATATCTGTTTATATTTCTATATAAAAGTGTTGGTTAGATACAGTGACTTGTCCCAAAGACGTGTGAGATCAATACCTTGCTACAACAGTGAACAACTTAGGGGTTGAGTTAAAGAGAGATAACTGATACTGAGACATATGGAAGAGGCCTGACTCGTGGAATTAGAACAATCTTTCCCGGTGAATGAAATAAAGGGTTCAGTTCAAAATTCTAATAACCCTAAGAACGTATGAGCATCAGTCTGAACAATATAAATAGTGTAAATACAATATCGTTAGGAAGAAGTTAAACGTATAAATATATCAAATAAACAATTAAATTCTCAATGAGAAAGTACATTTAATTCAATATCAAGAAATAAAATATATATTTCTTGCTAAAATCGATTTTTGATTTCTGGTTGTTAGAATTTAAGAGAAAAATACTAAAAAACTTAAATTTTATTGAATACTTTCGTGTCTTATTTCGTCTTTGAGTAAAAAAACGTCTGTCGCAAATAAATCGAAAGTGTTGTTTTCATATTTCTTACACATGAAATTTGTTTTACAAATAAAATGAACGGTCAACTCCTCTAGACTATTCAATCGATTTCATTCTGTTCGAATCTATGTATCTTTCTATCAATCGATTAGTATTTAGATATGATTAAATTTAACACTAGGTAGCAGATCTAATTTAGCTTCTCAATTAGGAACATATTTGCAAATAAATAAAACATGCACTTGTTTGGGGAACCTCTTCGAAACTTTGAACTATATTTGTGATCTACAAAGTTTTTTATAATCGATTGTTGCATAAGTGTTGTAAATCGTAAAATATATTTTATTATCAAAAGGTCACTTTGATATACTTGTTTGTGAAAAATGCACAGAGAGAATATATATGTGTGTGTGTTTTGTGTGAGTGTGTGTATGTGTGTATGTGTGTAGAAATTAACTTAATTAAATGGAAAAGTCTGCTCCCTTTCCCAAGCCAAATAGATATGGCTATAAAAATTCTAAAAAAAATTTGAAGAAAAAATTCAAATTCAAAAACCTATTTAAAATATAAACCTATTAATTACTTCATGAGTATCACTTGCATTATAAAATATAAATATTTTTTCACTCTTTTCGTTTATTAAACTTTGAAATGCACCAATTAACATCATCCATAATTTACTGAGACTTCTGATTTACTCGAATGTATATTTATGTGCGTTCTTAAATTTAAAAATTCTTAAAAACTAATAATTTTTTTTACTTCTTTTATAAATACTTGCTGCAAAATAAAGTTCTTACATTTACCTTGATAAAGTTGATTAGAGGACGAAATGCATCGGTTAAGCTCTCTTTCTAATACACACATACGTGAATGTCTGCGTGTGCGTAGCGTAATGGTTATCGGAGTCGAAAGTGAAATATTCGGACCGGGTCAAAATTTCGTGATAGTTCGAAACATTACGAAACATAAATCTATTCTTTAATGACAAACTGTGATTTCTAGTCCTGGTCAGTAACCGTTCTAGAAAATGAGGCAACTCTGCATTTAAAACCGTTGTAGCTACTATGAATTTATGCTAATCTCAAATTTAAATAGCACGAATTTCCGTTGAAAATTATCAAATTTACAACGATTTACTCAGACATCAAAATAAAGTTAAATTTGTAGATAAATTTGATGAAACTGATTGAAATAGTTTCATTTAATATGGAAACTGTAAAATCAGAGGGAAAATTTTGACCTCAATAACTCTGAAATAAAATCTTCTAAAAAAATAAATTTATTGATCAGCACCTCTAACAAAACGAATATCAAAAGCATAAGCCTTTAGAGCATTTACATGTTAGGGTAATAATTGCAGTTAGCAATCTATTATATATAGATTTTTTGTTCTTGGTTTCAACAGGCTCAAATATTGCCAACATCGTAGTTTAGGTTACTTCCCAGAGGTCAGTTGTGTTGTTTGCTACGTTTATATATATTCAATCTTCAGAATTGATTACAGAATTGCAAAAGAATTCGCATCAGATCTTCATGGTCATTCCATTATCCTGCCTCATGTGAACCTTTTACGCTTAAAAATATCAAGGGTAGCATTAGATACATGAAAAGAAGCATTGTCAGACACAATCTGCTTTAATCTCCTGGAGGTTAATATCATTCATGCTGATGGAATTCAAAAGAGGTTCTCTAATATGATTAATACAAAATTTTCGTGTTTGAAACGTTAAAATTAAAACGTCATTTTTACTCCAGTTAACAACCGATTGAAATTAGTTTTTAAGATAAACTGCCAAGCTTAAATTACATAAACTACCAGAATTACTACGAAGACATGAGAAAATAGTTGTGTCAATAGTGTAGTTACCGGCTCGTGAAATTACATCGATAACAATTTAGTAATGACCTTTGGTACATAGGTGGTTGACTTAAAGAAGCGAAAGTAATATGGTTTACCGAAAGAACACCCTACAAGTTCAGAGTTGATTAGCGCTTCTAATACTTTTCCAAAAGCAGAAAACAAATAGGTCGATAGTGCTAAATATCAGACAATTCTCCAAACTTTAAAAAATAACTATTGAATCTGAGAAGCAAGAAGCAGGCGAAATCTATAGTTTAATTTCGAGAGAATAGGGACCAGATCATGAGCACATTTCTTACGGACAATTGTAAAGTAACATTGGGTCGGCAGATTTTGTAAGGATAAAATGTTGAGTATAGATAATTATATGCGTATAGCACAAATATTCGATTCTAAATGGAAAGTCGGACTAAGTCCTGAAAAGTTGTTAGTAAAATTGGAAGAGAATTTAAGAGCAAAGAATACTGCTTTATCAGCGGATGATAACAATATTTTGAAATGAAGAGACACTGTTACAGAACCGCCAGTAGTCACGATAACCAAACATTTGAGAGGCTACATTATGGCCCACTATCAGCAGACAACGACAAAGCCACATTGAAGGGCCGTTTGTTTTATGAGGAGAAAAAATGAGTTCCTGTAGCTTATACAAGCGTGTTTGTACCAAGAAGGTTATGGTTTTATCTGATATCTACGGCATGGCACAAAAGCTTTGACTCCGACTTTCATCTAAAAAGAAACCTCACAGCTGCAATTTTCTTTTGCAAGTGGGGATCACAAAGAAAATTATAAAATGAATACCAATCTGTACGTTTGTAACAGAAAGTAGTCTTGTAAATGTCTCATGCCAAATAGAATATTAAAAAAAATATTAATAAACACGGCACCGAGATCCGAATTGCCAAGAGGTCAATGTTGCGATGCACGGCATGAGTAAGAAAAATTAACGAACAAATTGAGTAAAGAAGAATTACTAGAGAAACTGAGAGATTGAGCAACTGAAAAGCTAAAGGTGTGAATACCTGTAACACAAGTAGTATTAAAATGATTAAGCTACTTGACATGAAGAGCATTAAAATCGAAAACAAAATGTTGAAGTATGAAAAATACAGAGACGTTTTCATACAGCCAGATAGTTTGTCTAACATGCTACAGTCCTGAGAAGAAAGATAAAGGAAAAACGCGTAGCCAACATAAAACGACTTGTCAAGTGAATCAAGACGCGATGCCTTTAACACTGGAAGATTTTTCTGAATATAAACACCAAAACCATGCTACATTCCCTAAATTCATTTCGATAAAACGGAAGTCATCCTACAATAGAATTCAGTGAGAGTTTAAGTAAATTTCACAGATTTATAAGATATTTGGAGAATGTTTCTCTGGAAATGATTTTAATCTGCAGAAATTAGTACGAATTTCACGAATATAGGGGAAAGAAAGTTTAAGTGGCCGAGATTATTTTTTGTAAACTGCTTTACTATTTTTGTAAACTGTTTTAATGCTTTACTTTATAGACTGTAAACTGCTATCATATATAACTTGCTAGATTTTTTCCATTAGCCATATTTTAATGAATATATTCTTGAAAGAAAATAATATGTATTACGTTGTATAATTCTAGTTGACGGATGGCACACAAATCGATAGCCGATCAGTATTGGTCCTGTCACCGTGAAAAGGTGGTATGGTGTTAAAATACCCGGAACCCCTTATGAGACTCGGCTAACAAGATCATTAATGATGAGTGCCAAAGCATCAAACAGATGTATTTTATGAAAACACAATTCTTTAGATTACCCATATTTTAATGGATATATTTTTGAAAGAAAAATTGTATGTATTACGTTTCAGAGACTCTACAACAAATATTATTTTTATCAACAGACTTTCATATTTTCCAATTTTGTTAGATTTCTGGTATCCCAATTAATATTTAAAAGTGGCTAAAAAAAATTATTATAGGATTTTGCCTTAGCAAATGGGAGTCGAACTAGTTTAAATTTTACCATAGTCATGGAAGTTTTAACTAGTTTAAATTTGCCAAAAATTGTTCAGGTCTTTTAGGTGATTTGTGCATTCCTTCGGACAAACAGACAGACAAACAGAATTTCTTTATACATAAGATGCTATGTAGATAGGTAGATAGATACAAGGTAAAGCAAAATAAATATATATCCAGTGAGGATAAAACTCATAGTACATTTGTATATATATATATATATATATATATATATATATATATACATATAAACACACACACACACACACACACGCACACGCACACGCACACACACACATATATATATATATATATATATATATATGTATAAACGTATTATGACTTTTATCCTCATATATGTTTATATGGTTTATATATTATATATATATATATATGTGAGGGGTGAGTGTGTGTGTGTACTATCAGTTTTATTCTCACTGGGTATATATATATATATATATATATATATATATATAATCAAGGTAGGTATATCTATTTATCTACGACAGAATATACATATAAGAAGATATAATTTCAGTTAATAACGTTAGCATTCAGAATTCAATATCAAATTTGTAAGTTGTCGTTTTCTTAGAAGCAAACAGTCAGAATACCGGCACGTATGATTTGATTAAAGTAATGAAGCCTCCTGTAGAACTATTCAGTTTTCGGAAGAACCGAATACAGAAAACTGGTGTAAAGTGTACCAAAAATATCCACAAAAGCTCTCCTCAGATTTTGAATACAGAACTGTTCTACTTATACTTATTGGTTAAAATCCCCTCACCCCAGTCTGTCTTGGAAACAGCTTCCTTAAGGTTTCTCTTAAGCTGTGGTGCTTTGGTGTGCATTGTTGTGCAGTGGATATTGGCTCGGAACGATAAATCGGAGAACCCAGTTCGAATTCCAGTTGAATTCGTTGCATTCACTTACACGCAAATACCCTTGAGAAAAGTATTAAACCCTATCTTCTCTCTCTAGCTATTGGCTAAATAGCAGGAGAAATTGGATTTTATAGCTTTTGGTGGGCAAAACGTAATAATAACCTATTACAGAAAAATCTTTTGCTTACTCAGTAGTGTTTCTTTCGAGACATGATTGCCCAAGCGTGTATCACATGTGGCACATAATTAACTGAAGGCTTCTTTAGGCTTCGTCAGTGTGACATACAGTCTCAAAATGTTTGTCTTTTCTCAAGATCGATTACAAACTAGAGAAGTTGGGCTGCCATGTCCTGATGTTTAACTCATAATTAGGAGAAAGAGAAAGATACTTTATTTGCACATTATATATATATATATATATATATATATATATATATATATATATATATATATATATATAATTACAAAATCTTTTATAAATCTTTAGGGCAGGTTCAGCACACTAAATCAAAAACAAAAATGCACATAACCATATACCTGCAAATATATCGTTTTTGAGTTGAGTTTAAATAAATAATGTTTACAGCAGATGTGGTTGTGGGGATATGTAGACGAGGTTATATTTCATTCGTGTATATTTGTGGCTAGTCCGTATTCGACGTTTAACATGTGTAGTAGTGTTCCGTTTAGCAATAGCAGAATATTTATATAGTGATCAGGCATATATGAATTTTACATACGGCCGCGGGAACAAAGGCAGCCGAGTCATCCAAACTTTGTTGCAGCTGATCGTTTCGCTGCTAAGACAGGATCCTTCGCTTGGCATCACAAACTATGGATCGGAAAAGGCCTAGATCCGCTCGTACGCCTGCCCACGAAGAACACATTCTATAGGCTGTCGGTGACGATCCAGGTATCAGCACGCGTTTCCCGATCATGTCGTACAACTCATAGCACCGCATGAAGTGTACTTCAAGTATCATTTACATTTTCCGTATCTTTCTCCTTCTGATCTCTCACTAAGAGATAGCTTAACAAATTTGCAAAACCAATATTTGTGGGCGGATAAGAATTTTCATGGTATAATACAAACTAAACACTAGCCTCAGTTTATGATTAATGTGTGGGCTGAAATTGTAGGTGACTGTCAGGTAGGTTCATATCTTCTCCTAGCACATTTTACAGGAGTCGTTTATAGGGACTTTATTTTTAACAAACTTCCAGACCTGCTATATGATGTACCCTCTGTTATTATGACGGCGCATGAGTTATTGTGTATCATTATGTTGGTTATGTTAAATTTAGTATAGTATATAATCATTTTTAATTTTTAATTTTTTACTGGGATCATTAGTGAAGATATTTGTACTGATGAATTTTTTAAAGGATGTTTTTAACTTGTTTATAGTTAGAATTCGTTTACGTATAGTAGGTTGATATCTTTAGATTTTGTATTTTAATGAATTTTGAAAATATTCTTTATAATTATATCAAACGTTTCTTTAATTGATCATTGATGAATAAACTTTCAACATCAAATGAGGCTTGATGTTTCATTATTAGGTTTTTGTGTTGTTAAGATTTGGATTAGCTCATGATTTGAGTTATTACTGTATTTACTAAGTATGCATAGTGTAATTCGTTGGTTGGTGATTTTGGTTAATTGGTAAATCGGAGTGGGGATTTGGATGTGATGGAACTGAGAGGGAAGTTTGGCTTGTATATTTTTACAGTTCCATACATGTCTGCTGGTTTGTAGTCTTTGATTATTTCGGTAAGCTTTACGTTTTCCGGTTGTGCGATGATTGCTGTGATCAGTTTATTTTTTTTCAGTTGTTTAGTAGGGTTTGTGTTGAATTTTTTACAATTTACACACTAAATTTACCTCTGTTTTTACACACTAAATTAAAATTTTCACATTTGTAGTTGAACAAATTAAATTTCAAAATTTCTTTAAAAATTTATATCAACACATGTTATTAATGAATATTACTTAAAATTACAAGAATCTGTTAACATTTGACAGCATTTTTAGGAAATCTTCAGTTTTTATATTCTGTTCTTTTTCACAATTACTTTGGAATAGAAAGATAAGATAGAAAAAAGAAATAGCATTATTTCAGATTTGACATTTAATGCAATTAAACTCATTGAAAATGACTCTATATTTGATTATGAAACCTACAGAGAATAACAGCATAAACAGTTCACAGTTTCTCGTCTTGCCAAGGTACAGAAATTATTGTCAGTTTTTACACATTCACACAGAATATTTTCAGGCGACAATTCTTGACTCCGTTGAAAATAAAAGTAAAAATCGTTTTGAATAATGAAAGGTTTGAGGTGAGAAAGAATTTATTTTGCAGGAAAAGTGTCAAGAGTTAATTGGTGGTATTTCTCGCTAGATCAGTTTTTGAATTCAGATAAAAACTGATTTCCAATGTAAAAGTTTAAGGTTGTTAAACTTGTAAAATTAAGCTCACAATGTTTCCAGCCTTACTTTTTAAAATCTTTTTCTGTACTCAACAAAGTTTTTTGCTTTAATTTTATTCCTTTTTTATAATCTTCTGTGGTTAATTGGCAATATGTGATTTCTTTTAATCTATCTTTTACAGGTATGTGGATTTCCAATCTCCGAAAATTTCCAGGTATGAAGCATCGATTTTAAGGTAATTATGTTTGACCGTCAAAATCAGTCGGAGAATCATTGTTATTTCAGCAAAACAGCTAAAATGTTATTGAAACATCAAGATAACACCAGTTCAACAAATTAAAGACTGTCTTCCAAACAAAATATTCAAATACTTGCTACTTTGATTTTGGCAAATGACGCACATTCATGGAGAAAAAAGGTTTGAACCAGAAAAATGATGCTTTACTCGATCAAATCGTGTATGCCACTTCCGAAGCTGTATAGAGAACAGATTTTACACGCCGTGTTTGAGATATGCGTTTAACATACTTATATTTAACTTAAATATTATATTAATATTAGAAATACTAGTGAGAATTTCACGGTTTTCCTATTTGAATTTACTTATAAATCTTCATTCTTGAGTAAATGATTAATTTACTGAGGATTGTTTTTGCCATGAAGGATTATTGTAATTCATCATAATATGAAAAAGAGTATGGTTAATGTTGTGCTGTCCTCTCTCTAAAGAGTATGTTTGATTCTTCCGCGTACTGTAAGATGATTAGAAGAGGAGGCCTTGAGGGAACAATCGAATTGACAGAAACTGCTAAACTTCTGATTTGTTCTGACCTTATTTAGATTGCTATTGGCTCTTTTTGGACTTTATGGTTTTTTGAAAAAGACTTGTTTTTAATTGTATAGTCAAGTTTTCTTTTTATTTACTTTTCATTTTCTTGTTTTCCCCTTTTTTTGTATTATTTTTATTTCAGTATCTGAATGGCTTTGGTCACCATATTTGTTTTTGTTTAAATCTTTCTTAACTAGTGCTTTTCATTTCTTTTTCTATTGATGTTTTTCAGTGACCAGGAAACTGTTTTTATTTGAAGTTTTTCCTAGTGGTTTTTTCTTCTTAGCCCCTTCTCCCTATTTCTTTATTTAATGAAAGTAGCCTTTGCTTTATTCTTGCAAACCTTTGTTTATTTTTCGTGCTTTTCAATTTTTAATGAGGTTACTTAAATTATTTGTTTTATTTAATTCCTTTATTGTAACTTTATTTAAAGTTTATTTCTTTTACGAGTTTATTTTTGCTAATTTTTCTTTGGTTTATTTTTTATTGTAAACTTTATTTAAAGTTTAATTTACTTATTTAAACACTGTACTTGTTGCTGTTTAAGGCTAATTTTTCATTAAATTTTATTTTTATCCTAACCTTTTTTCTGTCGTTTTAGGCTCTTTTCTTTTGTTTCTTTTATTTTAGTTAACCTTTTTACAAGGTTAATTTTTGCCTTTAAAGGCTAAATTTTATTTTTCTCATCACCTTATATTTTTTATTCCGACCGTTTTAGGCGAAGTCTTCTTTTACTTTTATTAAGGTTAACATTTTTGCGAGATTAATTTCTCTACCATTTTAGGCTAATGTACATTTAATTTACTTTTTCTTTCATTGTATTTTTAAATATTTTAAAATTTTGTTTCTTAAACCTTTCGAGTTTTATATTTTGAAGTAACCTTTATAAGAAATTTTAGTTTTGATTTTATTGTTTTATCTGAAGCTTGTCGTCTGCATATTTTCTTTTCCTCATCCCTCCCTCATATTTAATTTTATTTGAAAATGGAAAAAATCTTGGTGGCGCAATATAATTAGGAAATATTGCCGACACTTGTCGGAAAAACTGTTCGGAACTAAAAATAAAACATGATAAAGCTTCCATTCCAACAACCTCTCCTTTAAAGGCTGCAAAGCCCAATGACCCTCGCCTTAAAAGTAAATTATTTTAAAGCCCCGACGGGAAGAATTTTAAAATGATCAGCCATCCTCGTATTGTAGCTACAAGAACTCTCACCACAAGGGTGCAATCCCCCAAAACCCAGAAGGTGAGAATATGAGACAAGGCCCCTCCCAAGAGAGAGTTCATCCCGAGGACCTATCAAAAGACAAGAGTATTTTCAAAGACGTCCCTCATGCGCTTATTACTTATAAAGACGCATGGGGAAAATCTCAAGATACAGGCGACATGAACATGGAAAACAATCAAGATAATAACAAAGCCGATGAGTTGCCCTGTTGTTGGAAGTCCACCCTCCACGAAATTTAGCAAAGTTCTTTCAGAGGGCCAAGATTTAAGCTCCCCTTGTTAAAAGAAGTGCACTCATATTGGAGTTCTAAGAATTAAAGAATAGATTAAAAACAAATTGTGTCAGTATTTGGGGTGGACGAGCGTTCGCGCAAAATTTATCGCTCCACAAAATACTGCAGTTCACAGGGTTCAAGCCCCTGAACATAGTTAAGGGAGCGAACTTTTTCATGTGGAACGTACTGCGGATTGCACTGCGATGGTCAGGAAAGACATAATTACTTTGTCCTCGAAGCCCATTCTCGAAGCCCATTCTGTCTGTAGCAATGTCGCAACTCTGCTAACGAGAAATGAGCACTCTTCTGCTCAATAGGTGTTATGCGAGTCGTGATTTGAACGACGCGACAGAAGGAATTCCATAGGGATGATAACTTTACCTTTTCCTAACTTTAGGCATCAGCTTAAAGTTAAGATTAGGACAAAAAGGAAACGACTCCCTCGATCGTTATTTGGCAAAAGGTAGGTGAGTAAAAGGTGCTGATCTAGAGTGGGTGTTTGATGCCGGTTGGACATAAGGATATTGGGTGTGCTGAACAAGGGCTGCTCTACTCCAGTAGGATAGTGTAAGGTACGTTTATTCTTTTATTTTTACAAGTTAATTTAGCAAGGGGATGTTTACTCATTGGCCTTTTTTCTTTTTTTTTTTTGTTTGATCCCCGTTTTCTTTTGTTTAATCCCCCATTCCCTCCACAATTAGGTTACTAGAAATGTCAGTTCTCTTGTGGATGCGTGACGTTTTTCTTTTTTCGAGTGTGATTTTTCGTTTTCGTTATTGTGGTTAGATTTATGAGTGATTGAGTGAGTGTTTGGATCGAATTATTGCGTTTATACTTTGAAAGTCATGCATTGATCTCGTACAGTTAACTGATGTTTCTGTCAAAATTTTAGCGTTGTGAAGGTTTTATTACTAACATATATTTTGTTTCTTTTTCATAGCCATTTGTTATTGTATATAGGCAGTAGGAAAATTTTAACAGTTGTTGTTTCTGCTCCAGCCCTTCACAAAAATTGTACATATTGGATATAGTTAGGTCTTTATAGAGTCGTTGAGTTATGATGGATGCATTAAGAATAGTAAGAAAGAATGTGGTATTTTGGTTTCAGGATGATTGTAGTGTGCTAGTGTCAATGATTGTGAATAGCTATGTAAAAGTTTAGGACAGATGAAGACCAGCCTTTCCCATCCCCCATTTTAGGCCTCGTACCGTATTTGTACTTTATGTGAAATAGATATTTACAGTCGAATTGATTGAACGCTGGACAACAGACACACGCACTAGACGTGTAATACTCTTCTCTTGTATTTACTGTTAAATATACAATATTTCTATAACACACGTTTTGTTATTTCTTTGTTATTTCACTTGTTAACAACAGCTAATGATTTTATTTCTAAGTCATTGCCACCGTGTTTATATATATATATATATTATGATTAAATATTATGAGATAATTCTCGAACTTTTGATTATTATCAAGAGCGCTAATATTAATTTGCAATCGGATACAAATTAATGTAAAATTTAAAAAATACTGATTAATTCAATTCTTTCAGAAATGCTATTATTTTAAATACTCATGTTAGTGATTTCTTGTGTTAGATGGCTTGTGTTAACATCATCATCAGTCCTAGGACCGGGAACATCTGATCAGTTTTTTCCTCATGCTATGGAAGGTATCCATTTATGATAGTATGTTTTGGGCAAAGTAGATCTGGCAGAGTCCATCCGTCTCCATGTCAAACCACAACCAGAAGTAACAGATAGACAATTTTTGTTTGAAAGAAATAGTCTTTTGAATAAAATAACTTTTCAAGGCCTGAGACGTTAACATTTTTTGTGAATTTTAAGGCTGATTTTTCCCAGTGGAAAAGATTTTTTCATGCGGGTTAATTTTAATGAAAATTGCTTTGGTTAATTCATTACTTAAAAAAAAAAGATTTTAAAAATGAAAATATTAGAATATAGTTTTATACTAAATTTCACAAAAAAAAACCCATTCCAACAAGAAAATAAGGCTCGAAAGCCACAAAGCTACAGACGAAATGTGAATGATTAATGAGTTGTGTAATATGAGTGGAAGAGAGACAAGTTAGTGTAAAGAATACCGATCGTATAATACTGGGGAGAATGCTGAAATATCAAGACTTACTGTCACTTGGTCCCCCTTGATGAGTGAGAAATTCATGAGAATTCTTATAATTGGGAGATTTGATATTGTCATCATTGCCGCTGTAACATTTTATTCTCTTTACATTCAATGCTTAAACAATATTGGCACATTTAACAGCATCACTATTGTCACTCGACAGTTCTTTTCACTTTTTGCTTCAAGGATGATAATAATAATTATGATGGAAATGAGAAGAACGGAAGTGTGAAAGGCGGGAGTTTGATTCGTGTGTGGCTACAAGTCTGTCTCTTGCTATGAAAAATGCTAACCATTTTTTATAATTAATTCCATCTGATTTTTCTCCTCTTATTTGATCGCTTATCCTTTTTCGTCCATTTAAATTGAACAGCTTTGAAAAAAAGAAAATGAATGAAAGAAGCAAAATGAGATCATCAAGAAAATGAAATTTGACGACTGCTGACGACTTCAAAATTCTATCAAGATTTTTTGTTGCGATGGAAGATCTAGTGATTTTTTTTTTCGTTTTTTCCTCTTTAATTTTACATATGTCTTCTCTTTGGATTCATCTGAAAAAAGTATCTTCTGTACTTTTCCTTTATTCTTTATTTTATTCACATTTTTATAACTCGATCAGATTTTGTCTCAATAGGAGAAATCGGCTTCAACATCAATTTCTTTCGAAAAAGACATCAAATGATGGGTAGGATACGAAAGAACAGAAGTAAAAAAGCTTCAAAATAACGACAAAGACAAACACATACACATACACACACACACATACACACACACACACACACACACACACACACACACACACACACACACACACACATATATATATATATATATATATATATTATATTTATTTTATATTCATAATCATTTATATCTGTTTAAGGATCCTTATACATCAATATCTATAGGTACAAGAAATAATTTACCGGATATATTCACCTATCAAGCTACTTATGAGGAACTAATTTTGATGTTAATTTTAAGGGGTTTGCATCATAAACGAAATATAAAATTAGCCTATGCACCGCGTACGGGAATTATTACAAATACCCCTATTATATATATATATATATATATATATATATATATAGTCATCCGTAGACAGATCTGTTTCGCTGTATCACGGCTCACCAGTACGATTAGACTCCGAATGCTTTTAATATATATATATATATATATATATATATATATATATATATATATATATATATATAAGTGGACATTCATTTCAACACCCAGAGGCGACAATCTGTTTCATGCTAAATGCAAACGTCAAGCCTGTTGATTGCGTTTAGCATGAAACAGACTGTCGTCTCTCAATGCTGACTTCAGTGTCTATCCATCTATCTATCTATCTGATAGATAGATAGATAGATAGATAGATAGATAGATAGATAGATAGATATTGCAAGTCATATTCGACACCCAGGTGGCAGCCATTGTAGGAATACTGAAATGTTTCAAAACGATTAACTTACCCGAATCTGCCCAAATAATCAAGTTTCAGTTCGTTTTTATATTTTTCGGAAGTGTTCTTTGATCGAACGAAGAACTTTTTAGCGTTAACTCGGCGGTATGCCACCTTAAGTTTTAAATAAGTCGGAATAAGTATAGAAAATGAAAAAGTATAATTTGTATTTAATTAATTCTTAAAAAAACTGTAGATAAAATTCAAATGTACACTGTCGCACTTCACCCTGAAGAGAAGCCCTACAGAGTAAGGAAATTAACTTGAGGACTTTGTCTTCCTAAGTTCATGACAATTTTCTGCCTCTCAAAACACCCAACCCCCACACCGAGACTAGTCATTCCAGCGAATTCCATAACGATTTTTCTAAACAATAGACAGCAGCAGAATTAAGATTATTATTACCATCATCAGGAGTAGCATAATACGCGATAAAATTATGATCGCTACCTCTAAAAACAACGTAGTATATGTAACTGGTAATTGTAAATTAAATTTAGGTGCCTGCTCAAATAAACGAATAGTTTGTCTGAGCAGACACCCGATGCCTTGTTTCTTTCAGGCGTGAATGATTCTTATTGTCTATATCTTCCTGTCTATATCTAGCTGTAATTAATATTTTAGCCCGACGCGGATAAATTTACATAATCAATGTAGGCATAAATAGCTAGCAAGATTTCGTGTTATTAAAAATATACCCCAATAACAAACAGATATGAAATTGTAAATATCATGCGACACTATCCAAATAAAATTGATTGACTATTGTGTTTATACCAAGTCAGACTACTTAGTTTAGAGCATTAAATTCTGAGGCATTAAAGTTTGAATTTTACTTATTACGACATTTTATTCCACTTTGAAAATAATATGTGCTAACTCGGACGAAAAACGAGAATAAAGTCGATTTAAAATTTAGTAGAGTTAGATTTAAATATAACATATAATATAATATAATACTTGCAGCCGAATTTTGCAATGCTCGGCTACTATCGTTAGATTAACTTTTATCATACCGTACCGGATACAACCTTATTTTTACGTCTTCGGATTATCAGCAAATTTATTATTGGCGTATTTGTGAGCTTTTAGGTTTGAATTGACTTTATACTAAAAACCAAAAACAAAAGAAATTATACCTTATAAGCCGTTATATACTGTATATATAAGTATATATTACCTGCTACATATGTAGATGCTTCTATAACCATATATATGTACATACGATTTTTTTCTGTATTTCAATAGGTTTATACTGACTCAGCTGCCTGCTTGAACGTATATTGAGAAAATGAGACAAAGATCAAAAGAAGCTGAACTAAATGATTGATCGTTATTGATCCATACATTTTCTGAATAAAAAAAAATTCTGACCGAATCAACCTTCAAAAATTCCCCGGAAAGCCCCGGAGAGCGTCTGATTTCCGAACCTATTTGCACCGATTCGTCCAGTGAAACCTTTCTTTTTTTATGACTCTCACGTTTACTTTCCTTTTTTGCGAAAAGGACTTGTAAGATATTTTTGTTTTATAAGCGCCGTAAAAAAAAAATTGTAAAAAAGTATTCTAACTTTTATAATCAAGTGTAAATTGTTAACAAGTTCAGAAGTTTAGGACAAAAAATTCCTTAGAAATTTGGATGAAAATAATTTTAAAATAATCATTAACAAAAGAAAAGAATTTAGTGTCTTGGAAGCCTGAGAACTGCAGAGACTTCTGCAAAAATCATTGAAAGGAACACAATATGAATTTTATGTGTAAATTACCACAATATCCTGTGCTTATTGTCGATCGGTACTCTTGAAGAAGGTAGTAGAATGGATTGAGCAAAAAGTCTTGGTAACAAAAGTGACACAAAAAAAAAGAGTTTCAAAGGCACAACAATCTTTTAAGGTTAAAATTTGACCCACAAAAAGTGAAAAAAATTCTGTTTGAATTGTTACTTCGAAAATTACCTTTCAAACAAAGAACTTTTTTAAAGATCGAAAATACTGTTTCATGGATAAATCGACTCATTAATGTATATTTTAGAGTTACACATTGGATTCAACGATTATATAGCTTTTTGAAAGTCCGAAATTTATTAATTAAAATAATCCTAGTATCGTTAGAGGACCACGTATGGTGAATCTATTTGTTTTATGTAGCTATCTATCAAAATCTACTTATAAAAATACTGGAACAAATATATACCACATGTGTTCTAAAGGGATGTGTTATATGTTTACTTAAACCACATGTGATGGTTAACATGCTGAAGTTGAAAACTTACGTCCTAGTCTAGTCATTTCTATAATCTTTGGTTGTCCGTGAATTCTCCGAAATTGCCATAATATAGTTTTCATTTTTGGCGGATTTATTAGTATAACTTTGTACATTTCTCTTAATTATTAGTATAGCTCTGTACAAAACTCTAATTTTATCTAAGATGTTGATCTGCTATTTTTTAAAGAATATTTATGCAAAATGAGTTTATCCGTATATTTGTTCTAGAATAACATAAGCCCATTTATGCAATCAGCAGATGGATCATCTTTTACACAGTATTTAAAGAAATTTACATATACATAAAATTTTTTTTTTTCTAAGAGTGATTTTTTGTTTCCATGAGATCGACTGTTACACAAATATATTTGCTAATTCTTCTGATATAATCCCAGAATCCGTTGTTTAAGGATCAAATTTGGGAAGTTCTTTGCATGGGAACGATAAAAAATTGTTTACGGAGCTTATTGGTTCCTAAAGAAGATCAATTTTTCCTCTTTAAATAAATTCTTTCCAAATAAATTCAAAAAATCGATTTTATAAAACATTCAATGTTATTGTTTATAATCAGAAAATAAACAAGCATCGCTAGTATTATTTGGGTTACGTTTTGTAAAAACGGTTCTGTCTTTTGGTTTGTGTCTTCAGATTCTGACTGGTGTGAAGCCCGTTTCAACTTTAACATTCTTCAATTAAGTTAGACACTTAGATCCACTATTTCAAATAGTAGTTTAATTCTTGATGCAACGAAGCCGTATGTTTTGAGTTCATATCGATTATGAAATAAAAATTTTAAGGATTAATTCAATTTCCTAATAGAGACTATAAAACAAAAGACTGCCTTCTCATGTGCAAACATCACTGATGAAACCATAACATTACTTTCTTTATATATTAAATTGTTTTTACTAAATTTCTTCTTTATATTTTCTAAACAAGATTCGTCTTGTTATTAAAAAAGCTATTTCTTCATTCGTTTTTTATGGAAAATGATTAAAAGAATTTATGAGAATCTTGCAGATAGATTTATGCCATAACAGTTTTGAAATGTTTTAGAGTATATTAATTCCATTGTAAAATGCAAATATCTTTCACTTCTCGTTTTATGTAAGGCTCTACGAATTCTACATTTCGATGATCGTAAGTAGTTTAAAAGTTTTTCAAGCAATAGTTTTCATGTCTTCTGTAATTTTTCGTTTTAAAGCATCAGAAATGGCAACTGATTCAAGTCAGTATTTAAAAACTATCTCAAGGCACAACCCATCACCTTAAAAATAATGTTGCTCGATATTTGCGGATATAGTTGCAGTTTCTTGCAATACTGGAATTCTGTGTGCAGCTTCTGTAACACTGAGAGCCAGTTTAAAATAATGCCTCATAATTAACAAAATCTCAAATCTTGTATTCATCCTTATAACATCCAAAACCAAAGGTATTGTTGAAAAATACTGCTACTTCTATTATTAATAATAATCGTGAAATCATAGATTTACATGTTACATGAGCTTTGGAGTAAAGGGCAGTAAAAAACTAAATTACGCTTAAAACATTCTAATAATTTGACTTGAAATCTAAAATTCATTCGTTAATAATCATTTAAAACTAGTGTGTTTTACGTTTTGCCTTGTAGTTGCGAAAAGTCAAAATTCAACCCTCAACAACTTTGATATACCATGGATTTAACCGATAAACTTATTAAACTATATTACTTGAAAATTATCACTATTTTGTACACTCCGATTACATTTAATGTATATATTTGGCAGGATTATACAAAACATTTCAAGTACTTATATTTTTCTTAATATTAAGTGCTCTACTGTATTTTTTATCGCAGTTGCAAATACCCACATAACACGGAAATGTGTTTTTCGAAGACAGTTTATAAGTTAATAAACGCTGTTACAACGAGAGATTAGTATTTTATTGATCTCTGTTGGCTCAGACTATAAATAGGAAGACAAGAGTTTGGTTTTAACAAGTCTTGATTTTCATGTGATATTATTTTCCATGCTTTTAACATTCTTTAAGATATTTTCTTATAACGCATCATAACTGACAACTGCTGTAAACCCTTCTAAGAGTTATTTTAAGATACAAGACCTGACTCGTTAAGCTTTGCTAACAATTAACCCATCGCGCCCTATATATATACACACACACATATATATATATATATGTATATGTGTGTGTGTGTGTGTGTGTGTGTGTGTGCAAGATTAACATGAATGAAAGTTTCTTAACAATGACGTCATCCTCAACAACCCGACTCCAGAGATGCGTAGGGAGCTCTATCCAGGCAGTCTTCAGAGGTTATCGGCAATTTACTGATAATATTTGCAATCTTTTCATTTTTATCTCGCTGGTGTAATTTTTTGTCTAAGGCACGTCAGATCTCATGACGGTTTCCTCTAGGTGACGCAGGTTCGAATCTTGCCTGAGAACGCGCATTTTTTGACAAGATTTTTCGAAGATAGACAGATAGATAGATAGATAGATAGATAGAATGTAATTATATAATTCTATTTGTTTTCAGGTATATCAAAATTATTGATTTTTAATGCAGACAATATTTTACAATAGATTCGTATAAAAAGAACATATATACTTTTTATGAAATCAGTTTGTAGTTCAGGTTTCAGATTTCATTGACGACAGTCAAATGCATTGCTGATATTTTCTCTGAACTGAATGATTTTGATTCCATTAAAATCAGAAATATATATATATATATATATATATATATATATATATTAAAATATATATATATATATATATATTAAAAAGGATTAATTCAAAGATGTTGAATGGCCATTTCGATATGAAGATCCCCACGGGGGACGACACATCACCTCAGCAACAGAAAAAACCTTTCAGAAACTGGAGAAAAATTAGTCTACTTTTCCTTTTTAAATAGATTGCAAAGAAATTAAAAAATAAATAAATAATAAAATAAAATAAAATAAAAATAAAAATAAAGGAAAAGAAAAAGAAAACGAAAAAGAAAAAGATAGAATAAAATCAAATAAATAAGAAAAGAAAAAAAATTGACATCGTCTGGGTTCGCAAAAAAAAAAAAAGGGAGAATGTAACTAAAATTAACAGACAGCCGTGTTAAATCGACCTAAGTTTAAGCCACACGGAAGAAAGGTGGTAAGAGAGATAAAAGAAGGAAGGGAGGGAATGCAGGTTTCATTGAATAGTATAGACAAGTTTTGTCTATTAATTTTGTGTAGGATCCGTTCATACCGTCTGATATACTTGATGGTGATGTCGTTGAAAGACAACAAAAAATCACAGTATTTGTTGAATTTTTTATCGGGTCTTAGCTTTCGGCTCACATAAGCCATTATCAAAGAGTAAATATTAACACACAATAAACATAGAACATTTAAGCTATTAACAGTAAAGATAATTGAATTGAAAATATAAGTCCATCCCTACCGTGGCGGATGGCCGAAGACAGTGACAAAAATAGTGGTGTTATGGTCCCTGGTCTGATTACAGACATTTGAGTACATTGTTGGAAATATCGAAATTGATTGTATTCAAACCAGGTTTAAATTGTTTAATGTAGAGTGCTTCGAGGATTTTTAGTTTCTGCTTATTATTTTCTTGTTTGAGTATGTACGTGTTATCAACAAGCGTTTTTCTCAGAAGTGTGCGTTGATAACCGTGTTGTTCTAAATGACGGAACATATTTGAATTTTTATTTAAGTGCAACGTCAGACGCCGTGAGAGCGAATTTGTGGTGTGGCCGATGTAGATATTATTGAGGTTTTTAGAGATACATTCTCTAAATGGACATATGAATTTATATACTACATTGGTTTTTTGCAAATCACTAACGGTGGGGGAAGAGTCGTTGCGGACAAATGAATTAGATATAGTGGATTTAGTGTAATATATGATGAACTTAATTCTTTTGTTAGAGTCTGTCGGAGAAATATTAGTATTTATGAGTTTTTTTAGGATGTTTTCATCTAGTTGGTAGTTGGAGTGCATCTGGCTACGGTATAAGAGAGTGATATGTTTAGGATTGGTTGGGTTAGTATCATGTGTTGTTTTTTCCATGTTAAGCTTTTTAAGAAAATAATGTATTTGTTCATCAACTATGTAGTTGGGAAAATTATTATTGATGAGTGTCTGTTTTATGTTTTTAGTTCACTGTAGAAGATCTGATTTGTAGATGAATTGACTTTTGCACGATATAATAGATTTTTCATAATGGCTATTTTGTAATAGTGAGGGCATTCACTGATATAATTGAGTGTGGAGGGATTTTTATTAGTGGGTTTTTGATACGGTGAGATAGTAAATTTATTGTTGTCAGTGTTAATTAATATATCAAGAAAAGGAATTTTGTTATCTTTGCTAAGTTCATAAGTAAATTTTAAAACTGAGTTATTTTGAAACTGTTTTTGAAGTTGTAAGATTTCATCAGTATTTTTAATTGACAGTAGGATATCATCAACATATCGTAGATATATTGATGGTTTTGTAAATTTTGCAAAGGTAGTATTTTCAAGGTTAGACATGTAGAAATTACTAAAAATCGGACCAAGCACTGAACCCATGGAGACTCCGTCACGTTGTATATATATAGTGTTGTTTGGATCAACAAAAGGCACTTCAGTAGTACAAGCTAGTAGAATTTTTCTTAGGATGTTGGGATTAATTTTGAGTGGGGGTAATGAAGGATTACTGTAAACATTTCTTATAATTATATCAGTAGTTTCACTGACGGGTACATTAGTAAAAAGGTTTTCCACATCAAGTGAAGCTATGATTTCATTATTAGGTTTTTCACTCTTGAGGATTTGGATTGCCTCTAGGGTTGACTTTATGCTGTATTTACTCGGAAGGTAGAATGTGATAAGCTGGTTAATATATTTAGTTAACTGGTATACAGGAGTAGGAATTTGGGATATGATAGGGCGGAGAGGATAGTTAGGTTTATGAGTTTTTATGGTTCCGTATATGTAACCAGGTTTATAGTCACCAATAATTTTAGGGAGTTTTAAGGAATTCTGATCAGCGTTGTTGGCACTAATGAGTTTATTATTAAGTTTAGATTTTAGTTGGTGTGTCGGGTTTTTGTTAATTTTTTTAAATTTTGTGTGGTCATGGAGTATGTGGTTGAGTTTTGTGTTGTAATCTGATTTGTTAAGTACAACAAAGATGTTAGCCTTGTCAGCTTTTTTTACAATTATGTGAAGGTGGTTGCGTAGTTCGTGCGCGGCACTTTTTAGTTGTTTCGATAGACTTTTTGAGGAGCTTCTGCTTTTATCATGGCGATCTTTGATTGCCTCAGCCTTAAGTAGATCTTTCAGTTCGGGTTTAACGGTTATAAGTTTTTCATCTTGTAATTTAGTGATGCTTTGATAGAGCGTTTCTATTTCAATTTTTTTAGTAAGCTGGTTATACTTACGGTATATATGGCAGTTAGGTCCAAGGTTGAGTAATTCTTTTTGGTGCTTAGTTAGTTCGTGGTTGGAAAGATTTATGAATGTATCGAATTTTTGGGGAAGAGTGATCGTGCCATTGTATAGTGAATTAAGTTTTTTGACAATTTTAGCACGGTGTTCAACTTCAGATTTTGCAGTGATTTTGGATAGTCTGAGTATTATTTCTTCTAGTTGGTTTGAGGTAGTTATATCTTTCAGTTTGTTGTAGAGGTCATGTTTGTTCTTGCATAATGTGTCAAGATTTTCTTTCGCTATTTCAATTTGCCTTTTCACAAGGCTCCATTTATATTTCAAGGTGGTGATGGTGTGTTGGGCTGCTGGATCATGTAATTTAAATTGTGTGTATTTTGGCAGCATTTTTTCATTAATGCAGGTTTCATTGAATAGTATAGACAAGTTTTGTCTATTAATTTTGCGTAGGATCCGTTCATACCGTCTGATATACTTGATGGTGATGTCGTTGAAAGACAACAAAAAATCACAGTATTTGTTGAATTTTTTATCGGGTCTAAGCTTTCGGCTCACATAAGCCATTATCAAAGAGTAAATATTAACACACAATAAACATAGAACATTTAAGCTATTAACAATAAAGATAATTGAATTGAAAATATAAGTCCATCCCTACCGTGGCGGATGGCCGAAGACAGTGACAAAAATAGTGGTGTTATGTTATATACAAATAAATAAACAAATTCTTTATTATAATCGAGAGGATATTTATATATATATTCTTCACTACTCGATGACATAATTATTGCAAAAAATAAAACAATAAGGCACTGTTAAAGAGCTTTCATAACAGGTAATAAAGTTTAATGACTAGTAGTAAAAAGAATGAAGTCAGCCGACACTGCTTCGTTAGTGTCACTACCTCCAAAAGCCTTTTAGGGGTGATTATATATATGTACAGTTGTCTTTATTATAATAGAGAGAATAAAGAATGTTTTTTGAACCTCGATATTGAACCCTATATTTATAAAGACTGCTTGTCTGAGAAACAAAGTATCTATCTTTGTCGGTGTTATTTTAGAGAAAACGTTTGTAATGCATAAATTCCATACTATGATTTCACGTTAACTCATTTTGGTCTCATATATAACCATCAATGAACTTCCTATCAAAGAAAGCCTCATTCAAGAAAATCAATAATTCGGAAAAAGCTAGGTTACTTTGCATCAAATAAAATCTATTTACATTAAGGAAATGCGATTAAAACGGAGATAATGTTTCCCAAAATATTGTTTGATGGCGTTTCTGATTTTAATGGAATGAAAATCATTCAGTTCAGAGAAAATACGACTCAAAGATTTTGTTTCCTAACGATTATGTGTAACGGTTACATTTTGTAAAAATCGACTGACCTTCGACGAAAATCAATTTAATAGTGTACACATTGCGAATTAATCAGTCAGCAATTCTATTTTAATTTTACTGATTTTATTATTAACATTTTTCTTTTCACTTATAAACCACCATCTGTTTTATCGTTATTCAAAATTAGATAAAAATAAACTTTCGATCATGAAAATGTTGTGTTTGAAATGAGATAGCAAACTATTCAATTTTATCATTTAACACGCAATCTCATTGATATACACAAGGTCAGATTTTATGCCACGAATATTTCATTATATTTTAATATATTTAATACATATGCTGGTAATATTTTCAGGACATGAATATGAGTAATATATCTTGTTGGATTGGGATTATAATATCTACCCTGATATGATATGGGTATCTATATTTCTGAAATGAAGTATTGTAACTATTTAAACTGTTCGGACTGTTGTTCTCATTTTTATTGCTGTATTCACGACGTTTCTGCCGTTATACGCTTCCTTCAAGTGAAATACGTTGGAATTTCGAACCAAAACTTTTATTTAGTCCACGTCAGTTGATTGTTCTAAATCCATGTGGCCTACCTTTTCTTGGATATATGAACCAGTAGATAAAACCGTTGCCTGAACTAATCTAGTGCCTTGACACAAAGGGTTGTGATTTCAATACTAGGGAAAAGCAGAGGTGAACAAAACTTAGAATGTTGAGTTACTGTTTGAAGACATTGCAAATATTTCTTGCTTCAATATTTTAAACTTTAGGAATGTAGTGATTTGTTGAAGAGTCTTTGAAATTTTGTTGCTATTAAGTTAGGTATTTCTTTTTTCCCCCAGTGCATTTATCTCCTTTTATTTTGGTTAAGTGGACTGTTGCAGTTTACACTGTGTTTTCCCATTAATTTTCCTTATTATTTTCCATGTTATATTTATTGATGTTTTGGTGTTTTGCTATTCTGCTAGAGGTGTAATTTAACCAAGATTCTCTTTTGGATTTTATTATACGGTGTGCTTTAGCTTGAGCATGATGGTAGTTGTTTTTTAGGTTGATTATATTTGGGTTGTGTAAGAATGTATTTAGTAATTGTCCTGGTTTTAACTGCTTCTCTGCATTCTTTTGCAAACCAGGGTTTTGACTTTTGTATGTGGTTTAAAGGAAGATCTGGGTATTGCTGGTTTTGCTATTTGTGTTTAGCATGTTTTAAAGGAGACTGTTGGTTCTGGTTCATTGAGAATTTTCATGTTAATTTGGTATGAGCAGCGTTCATTGAATTTTCACCATTTAGCTTATGTAGATGCCATAGAGCGAGAAGCAGAATCAGGCCAGAGATAGGACAGGAACAGTGCGGGTTCGTCAAAGACACTGGAACAAGGAACGCCATATTCATGATTAGGATGCTCTCTGAAAGGGCATTACAAATGAAGAAAGACTTGTACCTATGCTTCATTGATTACGCGAAAGCATTCGACAAAATACGACACAAAGAATTGATGGAAATGATAGGAAACCTCGACATTTTCGGCAAAGATATAAGAATAATCAAGAATCTCTACTGGCAGCAAACGGCCTGCATACGGACAGGTAACGACCTCAGTAGATACACAAAGATAGAAAAAGGCGTAAGACAAGGCTGTGTCTTTTCACCGGATTTGTTCAACCTATACAGCGAGAATATTTTGAGGACCCTAGATGACACACCAGGATTTATTATTGGAGGCCACAACCTGAACAACATAAGATACGCGGACGATACAGTACTGATTGCGGACACGGAAAGGAAACTGCAAGATCTAATACAGAAAGTAGCAGTGGAGAGTGACAAGATGGGACTACAAATAAACTTTAAGAAAACTGAGTGCATGGTCATCAGCAAAAGATACAACCCAAAATGCCAAATACAGGTGGGGGATAACAGAATCAAACAAGTCCAAGAATTTAAGTACCTAGGAAGTGTTCTAACAGGAGATGGAAAGTGCGACACGGAGATCCGAAGGCGAATTGGCATGGCAAAGGACGCGTTCCAGAAGATGAGCAAAATACTAACACACAGGAAGATCTCAATAGAAACGAAGAAAAGAGTGCTAGACTGCTACGTGATGTCAGTTCTTCAGTATGGCTGTGAATGCTGGACAATATCATCGAAAATGAGGACAAAACTGGAAGCGGCCGAAATGTGGTTCTACAGAAGGATGCTACGGATATCGTGGACTGAGCATACAAGCAACGACGAAGTGTTAGAAAGAATGGCAACAAAAAGGAAATTGATGCTGAGCATCAGGAAGAGACAACTGAAGTTCCTGGGACATGCAATGAGGAAGGAAAGCCTGGAGAACCTGATACTGACTGGTCAGATAGAAGGAAGGAGAGACAGAGGAAGGCAGCGGATAACATATTTGCAGGGCCTGATCAGGTGGATGACGGAACGGGGGTTGCCAGGAGCAACAGGAGCAAACATACTAAGAGCCACAAGGGATAGGGAGACGTGGAGATCCATGATCGCCTACGTCCTGAAGGGACAGGGCACATAGAAGAAGAAGAAGATGCCATTTTGGGTTCCTTTCCTCTGGTATAGGTTTGCTTATATTAAGGAAAGGATATGAAAGTTCACTACCACATTAGTCAGCATAAACTTTCCATTCGAAGTACATAAAACATTGAGGGAGAGCAGAAGTTAAGTCGATAGCTGAAGTTTATCCGGTATCTGGGCATAGGTATGTTCGAATTTCATTCTTATGTATACATCGATCATATGTTTCTAGCAGAGATTCTATAATTTCGCCAGTTTGATTAGGATTTCTAACATTTCTCTGTGTGCATTAAAATCTTTCATTATTAGAAAGGAAGTTGGCCAATTCGCATTTATGTTTCAATCTTATTTCGTATGTGTTTTGTAGGAATATAAATTAAAAATGTGTCTATTGTTTAATGAACTGAAGCTTTTATTACCATGGTCCGTAGATTTGTGCTTAATTGTAATCTTTATGGGGTATTTTAGTCAATATTGAAGTACACCCACTTGATCTCTTTTCTAATATTGATACATTTATTTTGCTTCTTATCCCTGTTGTTAGTTTCTTTGAGAAAGGTCTCCTGTAAACAGATTACGTTTAGATCATAATCTGTAAGGAGTTTCTTAACAATGACGTCATCCTCAACAACCCGACTCCAGAGATGCGTAGGGAGCTCTATCCAGGCAGTCTTCAGAGGTTATCGGCAATTTACTGATAATATTTGCAATCTTTTCATTTTTATCTCGCTGGTGTAATTTTTTGTCTAAGGCACGTCAGATCTCATGACAGTTTCCTCTAGGTGACGCAGGTTCGAATCTTGCCTGAGAACGCGCATTTTTTGACAAGATTTTTCGAAGATAGATAGATAGATAGATAGATAGATAGATAGATAGATAGAATGTAATTATATAATTCTATTTGTTTTAAGGTATATCAAAATTATTGATTTTTAATGCAGACAATATTTTACAATAGATTCGTATAAAAAGAACATATATACTTTTTATGAAATCAGTTTGTAGTTTGGTTTAACACCTCTACAGTTTCATTGTATAATGCTTGTGCTCCATTTGTCAATTTGAGTGGTAATTATTTTAGTTCAATGAGTGGGTTTTAATGTTTTTGGTTATTTATTTAAATAATTTCTATAGTGTTTGTTATCCTGGTGTGTAAATATTTATATGTTCCTGATTATTTCGGTTATTTTCTCTTTTATTATCTTTATGTCTGTTTTCGTTCTCTTTATTTGCTTTTAATTCTGTTTCTTCTTTTCGTTTGAATTTTAATTCGGTTTTGTATTGAAGGTTTTATTGGATTTTGTTTTGCCAGTTTTCTCTTTGTGCAAAAATATCACTTGAAAAGTCTTGAGTGTTTTGTAGTTTAGAGGTTTTAGTGAATTTTGTATTGGATCTACATTGTTTGTGGATAGTTTTGGTTCAGTGGTATGGTTTGTTTCTAAATTTACAATTGGTTTTAATCTTTTCAATGTTTTAAATTCTTGAATTAAATGTTAGTTCTTGTGTTTCATGTAATAAATTTTGAAAAGGACATGATCGCCCAAGCGTATATTGCGTAGGGCACTCAACTGACTAACTAGAAATTATGCGAACGACTGAGTGTTCAAAAATGAGGTAAACAAGCAAATTAGTACTCTTTTAAAGAGGCGTGCTCTCACTTGATCCAATAATATAAACCAATCCCCCATTTTTGAGAAATAAAAATATAGATATAAAAAGAAAAATATAATAATGATATTAGTGATAATAGTTTTATATGTTGCAAGAAGTAATATGTATAAGAACTGTTAAAGAATGTATCATTAAACTGTAGTTGTTATTCACCATTGAATTAATTGTTGTTGAGAAGGAAAAAAAACGTAATGGTTAACATCACCATATTGGACAGGGACGGAGCTAAGTAAAATAAGAGGAAAAGCTGCTCAAGTATGATCCACATCTCACTCATTTCACTAAAGTGGGGGGTCAGTATTGATACTGATTCCAGGGCAAGCCGACGGTCGTGAGTGCTGGCCAATTTTTGTACCTGGCTCGAGTATATGCGCTCGAACTATCCCCAATGATACACGACCTCAGTGGGAGATCGGGATAAATAAATCTCCATGTAAGAAATACTTGGCATTCATATACGAAACAGTTTGTTGTTACTGTAACTTTAAATACATAAAATTATTTTATTAAAACAGTTTAAGAAATTAAACGTCGCACGTCCACTAAATATTATAGATCATTCCAGTATCTATGAGAGTTTTTTTCTAAACCTTGTTATTTGGTATTTTGAAAATGTAACGGCCTTTTTCTATCCTTAATTCCACTTCGAGTTTAATGTCATTGCTGCTGGTGAAAGCGTTCAAGTGATGTGATTGTCATTTGTTAAAATGCTTTGTAATTTTGTAGCACCAGATCTGATGAAAGAGCGTTTTAAAAGATTGTATTTAATCGTTTAAAGCCAAATTTAATCGTTGATCGTAGAAAACGTTTGTATAATGTTCATAACTGAAAAACTTTCAAATAAACTGGGTGCCATTTGTGACTACCATTTGAACTGATGCAATGCGTGACAAACATATAAACTGGATGCTATCCGTGACCAATATGAACAATATGCCATATGTGACAACGATATGAAAATCTTAATTCTGATAAGACTATGCAGTCCATTATTCGACATTGTGATAATTCATTAAATCCTTTTGTTTTTCATCACTAGGCTTTTTGATATACCTGTGTAAATATTTATTATTTCTCTCTACAACAAAGAGAATTCCCGTGATTTATCCACATCTCTTTATTGTATGAGTTCCCAATCTATATCAACAATACTATTTTCTTCACTAGATTTCAGCCTTGGAATCTTTTAGTTTTCACATTGCTATCGATATATGACTAAAGTCAAACAGTGTCCTTATAATAGAGTACCTAGCAAGAACTGAACATTTTAAAATGGTAATTGACTAAACTGTTAGCCATTGCAGGGTAATGTTACTATAGGTTATTATAAATGGTATGAAGTCTATTATTACTATTATTATCACGATTAGCAATAGAAATATAACGAACGAAATGTAATAATTACAAACCCAAGGTAAGCTCTTTCCATGATAGTTGTCTAGGAAACGATCAATAATTGGCGGGAAAATCAGAATTCGATAAACAACTCAAAAGAGATAAAGAAGAAAAAGGGGGTGAGCAGAAAAGAAAAAGGAAAAACATTTGGAGAACAATAATCGCAAGAAATATGTCGCTGCCGATTGGTTTAGTCGCCTTGGCTTTTCATTTCAAAAGCCACGGGCGTTTTTTGTTGGCAAATTTCAATAATAATGTTTAAATAAAAAGAATTAAGATTTTTTTTATTAAATAAGAAAAATCGAATGTTCGACTTTTTTATTCTCCATAATAATTCTTTTAATGGATTTTATCGAGTTTCATCCATCGAAATGCTTTTATTATTAAAATCTTTTTTCTTGGATTGGCTTCGATTAGAAGATTTTCAATATATATATATATATATATATATATATATATATATATATATATATATGTGTGTGTGTGTGTGTGTGTGTGTGTGTCTGTGTGTGTGTGTTTGTGTGCATGCATGCGCGTGTATGTTTGTGTGTGTGTGAAAATGTGTGTGTCTACATATGTATGTACATGCAGGTATATTTAGTCAGTATATATATATATATATATATATATATATATATATATATATATATATATATATACTCGTGTTATTTACTTTTTATCTTGATTTGAGTTTTATGATAGATGTCAAAATGCCGTGTACGCTTCTGATCCGGACGGATGTGTGGGTAGGGTAATGAATAGCAGTTCAAAATTAAATACCGGAGAGCAGAGTAAGATTTCTACTCACATGCATTACATTCACTTATGACTGTGACTATATTTCTTTCTCTCAGCTGCGTGTTAAATAATAGAACACTTGTCTGGAAAAAATCATAGTTATTCTCAAAATATTGTTAATACTCTTGGACAATTTTGCATTATTTGTATAAGACGTGAGAAAATAAAATTTGAATCCGGCTTATTCAATTTAGATTTTCAATGCTTTTTAATAAACCCTTTATCAGCTATCGAAGGCGGTTGCTTAGGTGTTGGGATAGTTTTCTTTTTACCTCCAGTGACTGTAGCCATTATTAATGAAAGGAAAAAGCCAAGGATTTATATATAAATTTTCAAAAAAAATTTCTCTCTAACTTGAATGATTACTGCAACATTATTGTCCTGGTATCACAATATTTGCTATAGTATTGAACTTGTAACTTCAGAAATACCCATAATGCATTATTTCTTAAAAATGGCTGCTGTTCTTTTTCCTGTAACTGGAATGTTGTATGGATCAAACCTGATCCTAGAAGTCTTCGCGGAAACAAACAAGGTATCAAGTGCGGAACATGCTGTTACGATCTTCAAGATGTCAAAAACAGCAGAAGAGATATACATACATGCCTACCTCCCTACATACATATATATATATATAAGTGAACATTGAAATCATCACCCAGATTCGACAGTCAGTTTTGTACTAAACGATTGTATTTACCATGAAACAGACTGTTGCCTCTGGGTTTTGATTTCAATGTCCACTTTTATATTTACATACGTTCTCACTCTGACAGTGAGAACTATTATCCATAAATACACCATAACTTAAAGCTATATTTTATCATATGGGATAACGATATATAAACTTTTATATATCAAGAATAATTTTAAAGGAAATATTTATCACAAAGTGGTAAAAATTTTCATGTGATGCATTTCGTCGTTAAGGACTTCATCGGACTAAGTTTTCTATTTATGTTGAAGCGACTACGCATGCGCACGAAGAAAAGACTGTGTGAAGTTTATATTTCAGTACGAACTTTTTGTTATATATATATGTGTGTGGGGGTGTATGTGTGTGGGTGTGTGTGGGTGGGTGAGACTTTATTACAGGTAATAGAGTAAGTTTCAAGTTTTAACTTATTGTTTTGTATTAAGTCTTATTTCAGATGGTCTTTCCTGACAAATCGAACGAATAAAAACATATTTTTCTACACACTATCACAGCTGAAATTGAAAAGATTTTATCTAAACGCAACATAAAATTTATCAAAAGTACACTAAAACAGCAATAAGAACTTATTATAAAACAAAACAGAAAGCTACAACTTAGAGGAATGCCCTGTATTACCTGTAATAATTACCGCAAGGAATACACAGGAGAAATTTCAAGGAACTTTAATAAGAATATGAAAAACAAACAGATCTTTTGCAAAACACATTAAATGCATTAGTTACTCACCGTAACGAGAATGAGCACAACTTTTATATAAAAAATTGTTACTCCAATTAAAAGAATATCAATTCACTGAGATGAAAATGTTTAGAAAATAATTTAATCGCAAAATCAACCCCAGTAAAATTTGCGTCTGGGTTCTTACGTTTCACCATCCTTGGCAAATATTCTGTTATCACAATGTGGGATGTTTAATAACGAAAGTAATAGAAACACAAACAAAAAGAATAAAATGAAACCCCTTCGATTTAATACGCAAAACACATGCACACAAAAAATAATCTTTAAATTAAAAATTAAAGCTCGTTCGTGCGCATGCATTATTGCATCAATGTAAACATAAACTTAGTCCGATTAGGTCCGAAAGAACAATACATGTCACACAAGAACATTTTCCACTTTGTCATGAACTTTCCCTCTTATATTATATATAAACATGTGTGTGAGAGTGAGACTACTAAACCAAAAACAGTCCACAGTCATTTCGAATAACATAAACTATATTCGGAATAAATACCTACCGCTCGGGATAAAATGAAAATCCTCGTGCTTTGTTTACTATCAAAACTTCACTTTAATCTTGAAGTGTCTTATTTTATTTCCTCTTGTATTTTTCTTGCAGATCTTTACAACTTTCCAATCAGTAATAAATGAAGACATCCCTCATGTTACCAAAAGAAATGTTAATTCAATGAAGTGAGGTTTGACTAGACTGGTCAGATGACAATGTCAAGAGGCTAATTGGTTAAAGAAATATTCAACTGACAAAGCGAAAAAAGCATTCTACATGAAGTGTGATTCTCTTTCTGGCAGTCATTTTCCAATTGGGTATCTTGTCTCGAAAAAGAAAGAAAATGAAAAGAAAATTCAAGCCTCTTACAGAAAGCGTAGGTTAGATAAAAATGATAAAATGAAAGTTACTGTGAATGTAATTCCAGTGTCAAATGAATTGACTTGAACTTTGATCTGCAACAACCCAAACCAAGCAGAGGTGATTTGAATCACGTGGGCATGGTATTCTGACAGTGATAGACTGCCTTTTTTTTAGATTTGATATAAGACTGAGAAACACGCGAAAATAGGGATGCAGTAGAGAGGTTGCACTGCTGATTGAGCATTTCTCTGTAAGATTACATTGTGCATCGGCATTTTCACGACATAGAGAGGGTAGTATCTGGCCAATCTGTTAACATCCGTTTATGTTTTTTCCCTCACTCTTGCTTCCTTCATGCAAAGGAACCTGCAACACCTCAAAATAAAACGAAAAAAGAAAAGAGAACTAAATAAAATCGTCTGCCGTTGGAATAGTATTGTGTTCTTACTGAGGAACTGCAGAGATACTCTCAAAATTCAAAGACAACAAGCAACGCAACAACTGCATTCTGTGCTATTTGTCTCAGTACCGGATCTCTTCAATGTATTTCTCTGAATGAGAATTACATAAGGTGTGTTACTTCTGCATTCGTTTAACATAAGTGATACTGCAACTACAAAAGCACTTGGTCTTAATCGATGGTTTAAAGTTCGTTAGGGATTTCAGAAGAATTGACATTTTTATTTTTATTTTCATCTTTTTATGTGGTGTCGTGTTGTCTAGAAATGCACATTTTGAAGTAAACCAAAAACTCGACGTGTCGGTCTCTTTCAATTCTCTCTATTTCTTGACGTTGTACAAAATTCCTCGGAAGCCAATCGATTTACATTTTATGGTCATTCAAGTCTGTCCATGTTCAATCTAGAAGGACATGATTTAGATTCTCAGTCTAGTCAAAACTTACCACCGATGTGTAAATTGAATACTATTTCCACAGTCACCACCTAAACAGCTTCTTATATGAATCCGTGATCTACAAGAATTGAAATTTGACAGACACTAGATGGGGAAAATCAGGTTAACAAAATTCATTCTGCAGTTCAAATGGGAACGTTAAAAAGAGAAGGGGGTCGATATTGCAATTTAAATTTTGTCGTCCGATGAATCTAAACATGAAATATAGCCGATCTCATTCAGCTTCTTTTTTTTAGTTTTAGTGATAGAAGTAAAATTAAAACTACATGATACTTCGGACAACAAAATTTATGTTCAAACCGGTGTATATTTCAACATGTTGATGTAATTTGTAGTCGGTGTTAATTAGCTTTTTTTCATATAGGATTGATTCCATCAATAAAACATTTTGTTTGAATATATTTTCTGAACAAAATAGGTCACAATACATTTCCCGTTCTGACATTTATTTACTAACAATATGTTGACGGTGAGTAAGAGTTTTATTTTTCTCTTCATCCTTTTATGTAGTGTTGTGTTCCCTGAAAATACATATTTTTAATATTTTTAAGTATATACTATTCAAGAAAACCAACTAGACGAAATAGTTCACATTACATTTCCCGTTCTGACATTTATTTACTAACAATATGTTGAAGGTGAGTAAGAGTTTTATTTTTCTCTTCATCCTTTTATGTAGTGTTGTGTTCCCTGAAAATACATATTTTTAATATTTTTAAGTATATACTATTCAAGAAAATCAACTAGACGAAATAGTTCACAATACATTTCCCGTTTTGACATTTATTTACTAACAATATGTTGACGGTGAGTAAGAGTTTTATTTTTCTCTTCATCCTTTTATGTAGTGTTGTGTTCCCTGAAAATACATATTTTTAATATTTTTAAGTATATACTATTCAAGAAAATCAACTAGACGAAATAGTTCACAATACATTTCCCGTTTTGACATTTATTTACTAACAATATGTTGACGGTGAGTAAGAGTTTTATTTTTCTCTTCATCCTTTTATGTAGTGTTGTGTTCCCTGAAAATGCATATTTTTAATATTTTTAAGTATATACTATTCAAGAAAATCAACTAGACGAAATAGTTCACAATACATTTCCCGTTTTGACATTTATTTACTAACAATATGTTGACGGTGAGTAAGAGTTTTATTTTTCTCTTCATCCTTTTATGTAGTGTTGTGTTCCCTGAAAATGCATATTTTTAATATTTTTAAGTATATACTATTCAAGAAAATCAACTAGACGAAATAGTTCACAATACATTTCCCGTTTTGACATTTATTTACTAACTATATATGGATGGCGAGTAAGACTTCATATTATCTATTAGATAATAGTTATTTCCCAGCGGTATCCGTGGGCACTTCGAGGTGATGTAATGATTAGCAAGCTTGCCTTGCTAGAATCATTACAATTAAATAGTGAGTTCGATTCTCGCTGGGTGTCTCTTACTTTTGGCCTTGTGCCACCTCTAAGTTAAGTTTAGAAAATTGGCTTCCTAAAGGTGTCTGATAACGTCACTGCGCAACTTGGTTTGCATAATGTAGCTCGGGAATGAAACAAGCATTGTCCGTCACTATAGAGATTTTAAATATTCACAAAGTCCCAATTTATTTTATCTTTTACCTTTTTATCCATATCCTAAAAAAAGACGTCAATATTTACGTTATTTTGCAATTAAATTAGGTATTTTCATTATGAATATTTAGGATCTAATCTATATTAATAATTCACAGTAAAAAACAAGATTTTTAAACCACTAAAGTAAAATATATCATAAACATGAAACAAATAAAATGTCATTAACTAGTAGGCTGATATTTTGTCATTACTAATGAGATATTCCGTTGTATGATAAGTGTCATTTGTTTACCGATATTGAGTAACCACGGAATATATCATTGCTTAAAAGGAGGGATCACGCCCCATAGCTGATTTATATATAAGTTCACATTCTTTTTTTTATATTTACTGCATTGTTGCTGAGAGAAAGCAAAAGAAAAGCGAAGACAATGTCACTTGCATGTCGGCCATTTTATCTTTATGGGTGAAATTATTAACGCACGTAATATGTTCAGGATCCATAAGAGGATGTTTTTAGTTTAAAAGCTGAAAAACGGCAAAACATTTTGAAATTTTGTCCTGAATAATTACAAATTTTCCACGAATATACAATGTACGAAATAAGATAAAAATCAAGATTTTAAATACCGATTTTTAAAGAAAAATTGGCGCAACACAATCTACCTACCCACATTTAACACGTGTAATATTAAGCTCGGCTTAAACCTTAAACAGCGGACATCTTCAATTGATTTTTCATTGAATATCAGCAGATAGAAATCTGACCATTTTTCCATTCATGGTTCAAGTGTAAATCACTAACTGATAATATTATAATGAAGAACAAGCAGTGCTATGTTTTCCTGCATACGTTTGAAGTAAAAAGAGACAAGAAACGATGATAGTAAAAAGAATGCACAACTCCATTTAACATGGAATGCTTCAAGGAATTTTCTACTGGTAAGAAATATTACATTTAAGAATTTAATTTTTGTTTTCTTTCTTTTCTTTTATAATGTTTTATATATATTTTCAGCAAAAATAAACAAAGGTTTTAAAATGTAACCCTAAATCAATTTATGTGTTCATTTCAACAAAGTAACATTTTAATTTCATCAATTTTTTCGAATTTTAAATAATCATCCACGTATGAATATGCAAATATTTATTTTAATCGGTTTACCCCTAACAAGGCAATAAACCCACAAATATACAATGGTTTACTGAATAAAAGAATATGAGAAAAGACATTATGAAGATAGAACAATTAAAAAAAACAGAAGCTAACACAAGATAGCGATTGAAATTAATTTTTCAAAGAATTAAATGTAAAGTTAGAAATGCTAGAGAAGAAATTTATTACAGAACTTACAGTCAAATCTAGCCATTTCAACTGTACAATCATGAGACCTTGTCACCAGTTTAATACTGAGTTTAATTTTTTAAAGTCTAGGCACCATAGAAGAATTCTCATGAATACAATTACTATGAAAAGAAACAAGGAAGTTAAGTTTTGGCGGTTGGAAAATGACTGAAGCTGAGATATCAGGTTTTCTCGCAAACTCCTGCTCTGTAAAACTCGACTCCCAAGTGGATACTTCCCCGATCACTACAACTAAACCTGTTGAAGTCTAGAGTTAACCATAATCCCCCTCCCTTCTATCTAAACTACCCCTTAACGTAACCCTATACTTTGAGTGTTTCCAAGCCTTATAAAGGGTTAAACTTACTGTAAAAAAATAAAATAAAATAAATCGCGGGACTGTATTCATAATAATTTGTTTCGAGGTAGTTTTTATGTGGATAACGGATAAATCTTGGATAAGTCTTGGACTTTGAACAGATGTTTCTTCCCTGGCGAAGAGATAAAACGTTATAACATTAAACTCGATATTTTTATGCCTTCGTTCACCAAGAATATTTTAGCACCAAGATAGACAGAGGTTTACAAAATCTAATTCGAAGATCAAATGAGTTCAAATAACTACATATTAACTAAAACAGCGTATATCTTTGTATGAATTACGATTCCACGACAGTCCTGGTAAGCAATGATTAGAAAGCTAACTTAACAGATTCCTGATATTCGATTCTCTATGTGAACTTCTCATTTATATTCTTGGTCATACTAACGCACTTTGATAAATATCAACTGCTTTCTTGATGTTTAAAATAATTGTTTTCGAGAATTTTGTATTCCAATCTGCGTAAAAGACAAAATATCAAACATTCATTTTAGAGGCAGAGATAAAGAGAGAGAGAGAGAGAGAGAGAGAGAGAGAGAAAGAGAAAGAGAAAAATGACTAGAGGAAGGTTATTTTTATTTCATTTTCTAAGGCCATATGTTTACTTAGGGGACACAATTTATAATCCTGGTCTCAAACGCAGGTCATTCACACATTTTTCAACGAGGAAATCTACCAAACGTGACTTGTATTCAGAAATTAGATATCAGATTATTATTATGAATAGAACAATTTAACTGAACTCTTCCTCATGTTCAACGGTTAGGCAATTTTTATTTGTATCTGTTTGAACTTTGTTGAGAATTTAATTAGCCATTTTTATTTAATTTAGGCAACTCGAGTTTCACAAGAATATTTTTAACAACGTATATATTATTTAAGAAAATCAACTTCTATTCAACATTGCATGTGCTTGATCAAAGTTATCGATTGAAAGAAACTTTTTCGTTCCCATTTTTATTTCACCTTCATGTCATCTGAGCAAGTCTCGATTTCCAAAATGTAAAGTATTTTCACGTGGGATACGTAAATTCTTGAATTTGGTAACTTAACTTAAATTACTTAAATTTTATAAATTCTAAATAATCCAAATATAAGAAACAAACGTACACACTATCATGAATCGATTTACAATGATGATTTCATAATGAATCATACTATATTTTTTAATATAAAAACTGATAAAAATTAAAATAACAAAATGAATAGACCTACAAATTTCTGGTTCCTCAGATGATTGCTAGAAAATAGCCACGTTCTTTTCTTGCAGCCTACTATATCCGGATGTTTGTCCAAGTCGACAGTGCAAGTCAGAATGCAGGAACAACTGCAATATATTTGCGTCTTCTAGACGCTTTTACAACATCTATCTATATAAAGAAATCATTAAAACAGGTTTCTTGTTTTAACTGTTTTGAACTTACATGCGTTCTTGGTTTTCGTTTAATCTTTTGGCTGAAAGGTTATTTTTGTTTTTTGTAATCTCAGTTTAGCATTGAATATTTTCGGTGCCTTTCCTAAAACGCATTGTAAAATGATTTGTTCTGTGTATCGCCGGAAATACAACGCAGCCAACAAAATCAGAAAACTGCATTGGGAGATACGTATACACTATGTATAATGGCGCCAAAGATCGAACGAGAAAAAAGACAAAGAATGCACCCAAAGTTTTGTCTGCGAGCAAAATAGTTCGACAGTTCATTCAGAAATTAGAGTACGACGTATATAGGACTTAAAACACTAGCGTTAATATCAATTCTACTTTATTGTCAGGACGGAGATAGACTGTAAAGTTTGTCATCATAAAATGTCGTAACTTATTAAATTCTTTTCTATTCCTTTTCTTTCCGAGATGATGCTTTTGTTTTTATATGGGGAATATAAAAACTTCTCTCTGGTGTCCTGAAAGACAAGAAAACCTCCCTTATCCTTTTTATTGCTCTTATCAAATCGCTATCTCTTTTGTTCTTGTTTTGTTTTTTGTCAACAAAGGAATTAAGATAAAATCGTGATGTTCTTTTTATGTTTGCCAGTAAACTAAAAGAAGTTTCTTTTATGTTGAGATGTCGCACCTGATCATCCAGAATAAAACTGATTTGGTCAGTTTAGATGGCGATTGCTTGATTATATTAGAACGGATAGACATTTGAAAAATAAACAATAATTCTGGTGGCGATAGATCTGTAGAGATTTTTTCTTGTATCAATATACAGTGGTTATTTCCAGCATCAGAGAGACAGTCAATTTTTTCATTACACTACGTTTAAAGAATTTACTTAAGGCTTTCATATGTATGAATTCCTAATTACTTTTTATTATTCACATTTCTCCCTCCCTTTTTTATTTACGCCTCTTCATTCTTTGTTTTCCTATCTTCTTTCTTTCCGTTTTTTATTTTTCTATTATGTTTTTAACATTTTTTTTGTTTTTTCTTTTCCTTTTTTTAATCCCCTTCTTTCTTTATTGCTGTCACTTCTTCGTTTTTCCACGCATTTTTTATTCATTCCATATGGACTGGTAAGGATTATAGATAAAATCCTTTTAAAGCATGGAAACTAATAGGATCTCCTCATTCTACTGAGCACTTATGAGGGAGGCCGAAGAGTGCATCGTAGAAGCATAAGGATAACTGAAAATGTGCTCTAACAACACGTTGAATACTTAAATAAAGCAAAAGGGATCAAGTTATTTCTATCAATGTGATTTCGTATAATTAACACTCTGACACCTTATTCCCGCGGAATATGGCAGAATATCAATTTTCACAGTTATGAAAACTATGTTAACAATGTTTATGGCGAGAGTGCAGTTAGCGTAATATTTATCGGCGTCGAAACTGAAATCGGCAGTTTGCGTTCACGTTTCCGCTTTCTTTGTTCTAACCACTTTCGCACAAATAATCTTTGGAAAGATAGGAATCAATCTTTTCTCTAAGTCAACAGTTAAAAAGCCGATTAGACAGGACTTTCTAATCTTGGGTAGCATCAAAGAAAACTGAATTCAAAATTCAAGAGAATGCGGCGAGAAAGCACTGTACTATCATAGGATTAATGAGAGATATTAAGGACAAAAACATTATCTAGATCCTGAATACAGAAAACACACACACTATATATGTATACATATATATATAAATAAATGGATTTGTTTGAACATTATTTTTTTATCGACACTCGTATCTAAGTAGATATTCTGTTTTTTAATTAAATACTATTATATATTTATATCTATTGGACTGATTATTTACGATAAATTATTATTACGAAAATTTGTGTCATTCGACAGGATTCGAACCTGCGACCCATATTCACATAGGGGAAGCTAGTATGTAATCTGGCACGTCCTAGACCTCTCAACCACGAATGACCATTAGTCTAAACGAGGTTTTAATCAAGCCTATATAATACAGTTTTCGATTTATCGCAGTAACCATGTCTGCTCTGAAATGTATCGCAATGTCAACAAATGTAACTCTGTTACGGAAATTAACGAAGATTAACGAAACTTGGCTATAAACAACCGACGATTTGAAATGACTTGTTTAAACATTATTTTTTTTATCGATACTCGTATTTAAGTAGATATTCTGGTTTTTAATTAAACAGTATTATATATTTATATCTACTGGCCTGATTATTTACGAAAACGTGTGTCATACGGCAGGATTCAAACATGCGACCTTTATACACACACACACACACACACACACACACACACACACACACACACACACACACACACACACACACATATTTATATATATATAAAGAAAAACCAAGAAGTATAAACAGTCAGCTGATGATACCCTCTGTCCGCCCTACATTTCTGCCTGTGACACTTTGGAGTCGTGATTCTAAAGGTAGCATCAATATGCTAAGTAACATACATTTTTAGTTATATTCATGATTTATTATATATATATATATATATATATATATATATATATATATATATATATATATTTGTGAGTGTGTGTGTGTGTGTGTGTGTGTGTGTGTGTTAACTCATTATTTTCTAGTTGCAATTAAGCAAATATTTTCCGGAATTAATTTTATTTTATCTATAAGAAGCCTTTAATTAAACCAATTCTTCCATTATCTTTTGATCTGAATTAAGAAAGAGATTTAGCAGAATTATTTTCGATCCTGATAAAATGTTGTTTTTATGAAATGTGTTACTTTACTCGGTTTTTTACCACCATATTCTCTTAGAATATTATAAACAAAGAAAACTATTTGTATCTAATACGTCGATACTCCGAACGAAAGTTTAAAAGTACACTATTGACTACACTAAAAAAAAGTTCAGTCGTCCTCAGATATCATTGATACCCCTTATTCTTTTTGAGTGCAAAGATCCATATATCCACAACCAAAACGTTCCTTTTTTCCACTTATTTATTTTAATAGTAATGGAGTCCTATACGTTCACATCTGTTCCAATTCAGACAGTCAATGATAATGAATTCCTGTTTTAATTTCTTTATAAAATGAAAATGACAATCTTTCGCCTCATAAAATATTATGTCTATATTTCTGAGATGAGGTATTGTCATTATTTACCTTATTTACACTGTTCATGCTCTTTGTTGCCATACTTACAACGTTTCGGCCGTTGTACGCTCCGACCTTCTTCAAGTGATTAGGTGATTACAATTCTGAATTAGACGCTTTTATCCACGTAGCCCAGTGGATAAAAGCGTTGGCTGAATCCAGTGACTTGACCTAAAGACTTGTGAGTTCAATACATGGTGACAGCAGTGGTGAACAAAAACACTTAGAGAACATTCTATCCCAGTGAACAAAACAAATTGTGCTGCTCAAAATTCTAATCAACTGGAGAAGGTCGGAGGGTCCCAAGGGTCGTGAATATGGCAACAAGGAAGAGGACAAGAGTCCAAACTATGTAAATAATAAGATTGTTTGTCACTTATTAGTGTTAATAATAAAACTAGATCTAATATATTCAGCAACGTGGTTTTACGAAGGGTATTCATGAACTACCATGTTGATTATGAGATATCGAAGTTAAAAGTAGTTCAATGAAAGCAAGTGATTTATGTATACGTGTGATTACGTTGTTTTAAATTTAAATACGTATAAAATATTTATTTTTCAATAAAATATTCTGTTTATTTTCTAGGAATATCGTTTATTTGATTTAAACAAGTTTCTAATGCAAGATCAATTCCTTCATGATACATTAGATGATATCACAGCTGAGATTATCCGCGGCTTTTCAATAATTTCACGTGCTGTTAAAACCGAAAAGACTTAAATTTTTACACAGCCGCTTTTTAAAATGAACAGGATTATTGAACTTATTTCATAGATGGAATGAGAGCAGAATTCATACCTCCAAAAAGATTAATCACATTACCACGGCTTCGAAATAAATTTAAAAAAAGATACTAAAAATGAAAATACTCACCTACTTTAATTAAAAGGCTTGGATTCAAATGTCTATTAATACTTTTAAACCATCTTATAGCATTATTACCAATTATGTTGATACCTGTTTTTTGCCTAAATTTCTGGAATGAAAAAAAAAATGAAGAGATTAGTCCCAATGAAAATCATTAGGACTAATCTCTTCATTTTTGTTATTTTTGGCGGTTGCTTCTGTTGGCCTTCGCCAAGTGGCTGTCTAGCCGGATCACCTTCAGGGGATTTCAAAACTGAACATTGTATTTAATCTACGGAAGTTGATAGTTTCCGTTTCATGTCTGAAATATCCCTAACTACGGATGAAATTACTATACTAAATAGGCCACATCATTTATTAATATTAACAATTGCTTGTTAATAGGCATGGATAAGATGTTTATTCTATATAGACTGCTAAAGAAGCTTACACATTGACCAAAGAGCCACGGAAATAGCTGATGTCAAAGAAAGAAAGAAAAATAAATATTTACTCAGAAGCAGATTTAATGGGCATTTTTATCAGATGAGCAATGACATATTCCCTTATTTCTTGTGTCCATCTAAGCGAGGTTTTGGGCAAATATCCAGTTACTTTCAGCTGAATTTATTCTGTTCGTTTGACGTATTGATTTAAGGTATTCAAGTCTGTTATGTTCAGCCCGAATTCAAATTGAGGTTTTTATCGCTTTCTTTTTTCTTTAGCACTTACCTCTTTCATTTGCTGTATTCTTTTTTTTTTTATCGTTTTTCCATTTCTTCTTTTTCAATGCTTCTTTCTGCTCTTTGTTATGCTTGTTTTTTAACACTTTTTTCTGTTATTTTTCCCTCATTCATTATCTTCTGGACTTTATACTATCTTTTTATTTCATTTTTCTCTTTCCCTCAATATTTGTCTTGTTTCTCTTTTCCTTCCTCTCTTTCCATGTCCACCTATCTCTCTACAACATATGTTTCAGATGGTATGTGTTTATTCGCATTTCTTTGTATCACACCAGCCTTTCTTTTAGAGAACCTATCTGCCCTTGAAAAGCTATGGAATAAATTTTATAAATAAGAGAATTGAGATGAATTTAGAACATTATTAATAACGCACAATGAAGCAATTACCTGATCTGTAGCACCCGTCTCACTGACTGAAGAAATGTATTCTTTTCCTGATCGCCCTCACTTCAGAACACCCCTGAGAACTACAATGGGTCGAAAATTTTGATTACAACGTTGATTTAAACAATGCCATTGCATTTTCAATAGTAACTGAATTGTTCTATTAAATAGACGCTATTCACATTTCCTTTTAAAACATAGAAAGAGCTTGCTTAAAAAGAAAATATAAAAATGGCTTCGTTTAGCTAATGTGTATTACCGTTGGCAGCAGAATAAATTATGAAGATGTAAAAAGCAAATGAATTCATCTCTTAAAGTGAGCCTTATTTAGTAAATCGTATGTGACAATCTAGCGTCGAAGACATATTCCGAAATAAAACTCAAAAACTAATTGGAAAAGTGACCATTAATTATTAGAATACAGAATGTACGTTTGCAATTAAAATGGACAGATCAAGATGCGACGTACACATTGTGACGTCATAATGAAACAAAGTAGAAAATTTAACTCTCCGGTCAGACGACAGATTGTGCGACAGACATATAGGAATAGCAAATAATGTTTTGCAATTACTGTAAAGAACATATAGAAGGATCGAAAAGTATATTGAGATGCAAGAATATAGTCTTTATTACTATTTAAGGCGTGCTTTTCTATATATAAGTGAATGTAGAAGATAATTGGTAAAAATTAAAAGACTTGAAACACCCGGTGTTTGTTGCAAATGAAGATTGTTGAGAATACAATCGACCAACATATGATGAATGAGGAAATCTTAAGAATATGAACTTATAAGAAAATGTTCTTATTTTACGACAGCTGAAATATTAAGAGGCACATAATGAGGAATGAAAACTGAGAAAATTCAACACACACATACGTAGGGTATATTGAAGGAAACTAAAGTAGAGCAAATAAAGCAAACGATACAGTTTGAAAAGTTTTCAAAATTGATGGAGAAACAAGTGCTGCAAAGATAAAAAGAAAATGTAAAGAAGAAAATATAGCGGTCAGCAACGAACGATACCAGGTCCTGAAAAGAAATGATCGCCTATATTATAGCAAAAGATGAATGAGAGAGAGAGAGAGAGAGAGAGACAGACAGACAGACAGACAGACAAAGATGGTTAATGTCGTAGTGTTTTGAAGTGAAAGGTTATTTCTTTCAATACAATATTCTGTTTTATATTCTGGGAATATCGTTTATTTGATTTGAACAAGTTTCTAATGCAAGTTTAATGTCAAAATCCCGTATTTCCTCCACGACACTTTAGATGACATCACAGCTGAAACCATCCGCTGCTTTTCAATAATTTCACGTGCTGTTAGAACCGAAAAAAGAAGCATTTTTCTCTTGGAATAAAAGTATTGTGTTAACTATCTGTTTGAGACAGGATTGTTACAGTGAATGAAACAGTTCAACGCTAATGTTGTGCCAGATAAAATCTTTTAATTTCGTTTTTCTGTTATCAGTGTAACGGAAACATGACAGATTTTGACTAGTTTCACCTCTGATTTCAGAGACTTCCCGCATAGCTAAAATGAACTCTCAAAGTTCTATAATATAAAAATACAATACATGACGTTTCAAATCGAAGCGCCGGGGTCGAAGCAATAACTCAGAAGACAGAAATGCAACAATGGTGCTTATAGAGATATGCATTGATTCTTATTGGGTGCTCCCACTTAATGACCTTATGCATAACAAAGTCTATCTTAGTAAACAACCACGTCGGTGAGAAAGTGACTGAAGTCGAGCTACTAAATCGGGATCGATTATGTTGCAGATCCTCCTTTGGATTTTGTTGCAAACCCTGAGATGAATAGCAGGACCAAATATGCCTGATCAGATATGGCAACAGTATTCAATGCATGGACAAATGGCAGCTTTTTAAATGTACGAAATGGATTCTGCTAAGAAAAACTTTCTCACCCGAGACAGTGACGCAACCTTCTTAGCGGTATCTGTAGCTATTGATTCGATTTAATCGTTCCACTTGATGTCGCTTGAGAGAGTGAAGCCAAGGAGGTGCAGGGTGTTGCATTATGGATGACTAGTGTCATCTATACTGATGGAAGGTAAAAAAAATTCCTCATGGCAGTTTAATTTTGGAAGTATTCCTTACCCTAATCATACATTTCTTAGACGAAACAGTTTCAATAATATTTTTAATCGTAAGTTTATAGTGTGTATAATAGCTTATTTGCATTCCTTCATTCCGGGTATGCCAATAAACTTCATCCGACAGCATAACTTATGATCGGGATGTTGTGAAGAGCGTCGAACCATTTCTTACTTTTGTTGTTCCCAGGTCCACTTTGACATTGGTTGGGACCCCAGCTATGAGCAAATAGTAAACCCTGAAACAAAAACATTTACCCGATGAAAGTATAATACATTTTTGTAGTAAAAACTCAAACAATACATTTCCATAGTAAAATGAATTACGAGCAATACATTTTTTCGGAAACAAATGACCAGCAATACATTTTTGTAAAATAAATTACTAATGCTCCCAACAAAATTAAATTTCGGCATTAAATGACCCATAAAGTGTTGTAATGCCGCTTAAAAATATTCTTAAATATGTTTTTATTTTTAGTATTTCTTGTACGTTGCGGAGTAAGTCTTCAGTTGGTTAAATTTCTTAAAGTATTGTCAATTATTATTGCTTTTCTGTTTGTATTTATTCATGTTAACATTATTTAGATTTCTCAAACTGTTGTCCTCATCTTTATTACCATATTCACGACGTTTCGGCCGTTGTATGCCCCGTCCTTCTTCGGGTGATTGTAATTTTGAACCAAACCTTTTATTTTGATCACTAGATGTATATTTTTCTCGTTCCATGAGCTATGCTACTTCTGGATATTTTGGCTATTTCCCAAAGTTATTTGCTTAACACTGCTGTAGGCTGATATTAAATTCACAACTTTTTGGTTCAATTCACTAGGCCTAAGCAACGATTTTATCCACCGACCCATGTGTCCTTGATGAAGTATAGACAAATTATTTATATTCATATTAGTTGTTTTTAATCTGATTTTCTTAGCTGTAGTATTATCAATAATAATTAATTTTGACTAGATTTTTTAAATTATATTTCTCGTGTATTTACAGCTAGCAGTTATGGTCGTATATTGTCTGAATTTTTAGATGAAGCATTGTCAATTAATAATGCCACATAGTTGATTTAAGTTAATAAATATTAACTTAAGTTCACTTAATAATTATTACCAATACTTCATCTAGGGACGCATTGTCAATAATTATTACATTTTGACAATAATGTGTTTTATCTTTTTCTTATGCTTGCGCCTGCTAGTAATACTCTTCAGTTGTTTTTCAAATTAAGCATTAACAATCATTATCAAATTTAAAAAAATCTTGATGTAATTCAGCTTTTAAAGCGACGACTTTTAAGCTATCTGGATTTTTATTTAATTGTTACTCATTTTTACACAAGTATCTTGTTTATGTTGTCTTTTACCTCAATTCTCGGATCTAGGATAATTAAATTAAGAGATATAAATTCAAATTTACTCGGTGGCCTATTTCCGTTGCTTGGTTGGTTGATGAAGTAAATTAAAAGAAATAAAAAACGAGGCTAAAATATCATAATAATCAGTGCTACACTTAAACAGCAACATTTTACCATAGATGCTAAAAAGTAATAAAGAACATCAGAAACTGACATACTGTTAACGGCTACAGATATTAGTAGATATTAAAAATGGCAAACTTTCGTATCGGTCATGCCTAATAATTTAGGTTACAATCTACAAAAGAATGAAGCGAAGTTTCGAAATATTTGAAAATAAAACGAACAAATAAAAGACATGAACTTTTTCTTAGACTTGTTTCAACTCGAGTAATACTAAATAGCCTTAACATCGTCAATATGCGTTAAATGCGAAGTGGCTGGGAAATAAAATTAATACTCTCTGTTAACGTCGCTTCGGTTTGCAAATCCCTAAAAGCTTTTCCTTCGTTTCACGTTTTTTCTGATTAAGGTGATATTGATGCGAACTATTAAATGCAAACGTTGTTTTGCTTTATGTTAGTCGATATCTGACATTCATCGAACACTGATTGTTACAACAGTAAAAGTCTTAATTATTGATTAATAGCAAGAATACATGAAATCGAAACTAACCTGGAAATATTATCGGGGTTCTTTTTATTTTTATTTTTTCGAGAAACAAAGAAAGATGTCAGGAAACATCATGATTTAAACAGTAAATTACATGAAGAAAGTTAAAGGGATGGGAGAAAACACGGGATGGTATAAAAATGCGCGATAAATTTTAGAAAGAAAACCTTGCATGAAAACAAGAGAGAAAAAAGAGGAAGGAAAACATAAAAAATAAAACACAAAAAATAGAGAAAATAAACTCATCTTTCCTTTCCATGTCTTTTCTGATTTCTCGTTTTCTGTGTTTGTTTCTTCTACTTCTTCCTTCTTCCCATCTTCAATTACTTATTCTCTTGAAGTTTGTTTTTCCTCTCGTTTTAAGTTTACATAATTTTTTCTGGAATCTTTACTCCTTATTTTTCTTTCACTCTCTTTAATCAACCTATCTTTTCCTACTGCTATGTAAAAGAAGCAAATAAATCAATTCAAATCCCGATCCTTTTTAAATAAAGCAAACAACAAAAATTTGTTGCCGTCTCATCAACACCTCTGAGTCCAACACATCAACCCAACATTCTGTTTTATTTTCTAATCAATACAACGGAAGACGGATTAGTAACTTATCGATCCCCATCAATCCGACAAAGTTTGAGTAGTCTCGCATAATCACGTTTATATCTCATTGAGAGCCACAAAAAATCGCAAAGACAACAGAAAAAAGTAAATTAGATGAAACACATTCCTCCTTCTATCACCTAAACACCAGCTTCAATTTCACACTTTCCTTGTTTTTTGCCCATGTTAGAAGGCTCAAAGATGTTACTAGCATAAGAAAAGTACTTAGTGCCAAATTGAAAATAGTTTTTTTATGTATTTCTTCATGCGAGTACTTAAAACCTCTTTGATAATATATATATATATATATATATATATATATATATATATGTGTGTGTGTGTGTGTGTGTGTGTGTGGTTCTGGCGTGAACACATATTTATATGGCGTTTTTGTGTTTTATATATATGTTATTTTAGATATATGCAAGTGCCAAACTAAAGTAGAATCTATTGTTCTTTAAGAAGCTAAATGATTTCTTTAAGAGAGTTCCTCAAATTGTTTTGTTTGTTTTTTACCTAAAACGTTCTTAAATCTCTACGCATAATTAAGGGCTGATCCTGCCTGATAATAATTCAGTAAACGATACGTTAAAATTAGAGCCTTCAACTATTCCCGTCAGTTAAGTGCCATACGTGATACACGCTTTGGGCGTTCATGTTTCGAAAGAGACAAGAGTGACTGGGCAGATTATCCCGCAGTAGGTTGCCATTACTTTCTGCGGCAGACTGGTTGCAACCAAGGCTTTAGAACCCAATCTATCCTATTATTTAACCTATAACTGGAGGGAAGAGACGGATTAATACCTTTCCCAAGGGTAGTTGCGCGTAAGTGAATGCAAAGAATTAAACTGGAATTCAAACTTGGCACCCTGATTTGTCATTCCGAGTCGATATCCACTGCACCACGTATCGGCTCGGAACGACAAATCCGGGAGCAATGGCAGCCTACTGCGGGATAATCATCTGTCCAGTCAGTCATATTTCTTTCGAGGCATGATCGACCAAAGTATGGCACTTAACTGTTGACTATTCCCGTCTTTACCGAACGGTACAACATAATCACCATATAAGTGTGCACGGCATTGCATTATCTACATATGATGCTAATATCTTTATTTTGCATGAATTTCTTTTTTGTTTTTTTAATGTAAAATCGTCCTCACTTGTTTATAAACAAAGTCAAGTCATATTTTTTCGACCATTTTATTTTTATCTGCCAGTATCTTTTTAACAATGTTGAAAGCATTTTTGTCTTTGAAGGACAAGAATAGGAACATGGTGTAGCATTGCATTGTGCTAATATTTATATGTCGGTTTTGAAAATCAGCATTCGGAATCTTGGATTTTCTATAGCATTAGTCACCGACCATTTGTGTCGTTGAGACATTATCAATAATCACATACACAATGAAGGCTGCCAATATATCTCTTAGAAGTTACGTGACCCCAAATTTTAAATGACTGTTAAGATTTCATCGTCTTTTCCTCTAGACTTGGAGTAGAAGTAATGCGTCTTCATAGAACATAAACTTATATCTGTGAGTGCATGTACGTGTGTTTGCGTGTAAGTGAAAGGGGGTGTGCTATTTTGAGGCTGGTTTTCAATCATGGTGCTTCGGGAAGTCATATATGGAAGATATGTATGGAAACTGTTAATTAATCTCCTACAGAAAATTGCTGAGTTTACATTAACAATTTCGGGTGTCAGGACTCTAAATGCATAAAAACAATAAAATATGGCTAGGTGAATGCAAACTAGTTCATTTAAGATAAATAATTAGCTTATAATGTCATAACGTACACAGTTTTAATTATTTTAGCCTAAGCAAAGCAATAAAGCGACTAAGACATTATAGAGATACTATAAGACATTATAGAGTATGAGAAAAGAAAAGAAAAAACATTTAGAAAAAAAGAATAAAAGAACCAGACAAAATACAGTACAGGGATATTGACGTTATAGGGTTATTTTGGAAAATTGAAGTTGACGGGAAAACAAGAAACTGAAATCGAGTTGGATAAGCGAGAAGTGCAAGAGAAGAAATTGTTAGCATAGAATTTATGGCTACATTTTACGGAGATCTTACTGCCAATTTAGTACTGCGCTTAAATTTATAAAGCCTAGATATTATAGCTCATAGAGAGTAGCTCAACAGAAAAATTATCATGAAAATAATTATAGAAAAAGTACAGTGGAGCAACGTTACGGTGTTCGGAAAGTGAAACGAAAATGCCAAGTCAGAACCAACATTGCAAACTCCTTTTATTTTATCAATTGACACAAAATATGAATAAGTGAAAGAAAAACAAATGAAGGTTAAGAAATGAAGTGAATGTTTTATTCATTTACTTTTAGTTTCTTTATCTTCAGGATGTAATCGAAATAAAATGTATTTTATTTCATGATGTCCTTATGCAACATATATTCAGTTTTCGTTAGACGGTAATATTACCCGTTTCTATAAAGAAAAAAATTCCTCAATCATTGACCGAAAAATTAGTGTTTCCTCTTGGTTGAAATGTATGAAATAATTTCCTTAAAAAATTTTTTCATTGAAATAGGTTCTGGAGTGCAACTTTTGCGAAGTAAAATATTTGGAAAGAGTAAAATACAATCTCTTCACAAACAGCGAAGAGACTTGAGGTAACAGATGTGCGATTCTACAGAATTTGGAAAATGCTGTGGATGGAACATATGAGCAACGTGAAAAAAAAAGAAAAATGAAAACAAGGATGCTTTTATACCGTATAAAAAAGAAACATCTGAATTTTCTGGGACACCTGAGGAGAGAGGGCCTTTGTAACTTTGACACACGCACATGACAATGAAGGCAAGAAGATTACAGCGAGTACATAAATGGATGGCAGATAAACGATTGCGAAAGTAAAGGAATAAATATTACTTTGTGCTACAAGACATAAGACGTTATAGAGAGCTGCATTCACTCTCATTTTGATTATATATATTAGAAGAAGACTTCTGAATTTTACTAACTTTTATTGATCATTCTATACGGCCAGTCAGAGCCATACGTGATACACGCTTTAGAAATCATGTCTCAAAATAAACATGACTGACTGGGCAGAAGATTTTCGCGCAGTTAGTTGCCATCACTTTCTGCTGTAGACTGGTTGCCAGCCAAGGTTATAAAACCTAATCTGTCCTGTTATTTAACTCATAACTGGAGGGAAGAGACAGATTAATACATTTTTCAAGAGTATTTGCGCGTAAGTGAATGCAAGGAATTCAACTGGAATTCGCATTCGTTTCCCCAATTTCTCGTTCCTAGCCGATATCCACTGCACTACAACGTACCCAGTACCCAGTAAAAAGGTAGTAAATTCACACAAACATTTATTTAGTTAACGTGAATCATACACAGACTGAAAAATTATCGTAGATGTATAAAATGTTCTGAATGTTCAACACAAAGTTGTAAGCGTGGTAGCAAGTAAATAATAGCTTCATTCAAAGCTATGAATTTTCAAGGTTATTCAAGGTCAATTTTTCTGAAAGATAAAACAGTCATAATAAATTTGCAGCTTTTTTCTTTTTTACTGAGCACCCAGTAATACCAAATGTTTCACTTCAAACATTTATTTTTAGTTTGTGCGGAAAGTCAGCATCTCTATTATCCCATGTAGTTACATGTGCTTGGAAGTTTTCAAATGATATATTTATCATTTAGTAAAGTTATGTGATTCTGTAGCGTCAGTCTGCAGAGTCTGATGACGGAGTAGCTTCTTTAAGTTATAAAATATACATTCGTTTAAAACGGTTTATAATCACTGAACTGACGAAATTGTTCTCTATAGTCGATAGTTTATACATTTTTGAACGAGAACACTGTGCATAACATCTCTATTAGATTTCAGTGCGTGTCGAAACCCTTGTTTCCAGTTGGCTAAGAAGCGCTTACTTGTGCTTTATACATCAGGTGAAATAAACTAATCCTCGCGTTTTTTGCTTATTTAGACGAGCGGAAGCCTTACCTTAAGAAAGAGGAAATAAATTTCCTCATTCCTAACTTTTCTTCACATTTTGTTTATTAAACGGAGGTCGTATATAAAAAATAAATAATATTTGTTTTTATAAATTTAACAGACTTTTGAAACAAGAAACTGAACCATGTGTCGACAAATTTAAGACAATGAAAAAATACGCCGAAGTTCAACTGTCAGAGAAAATGATTTCTCACGCAATGTATATTAGATCAGAATGACGGGCTATAAAAAATATCCAAATATTATTCTTGGCTGACTTATTTTTATAATTTAAGAGACGGATTTTTATTCGTTTATTTTTTTTTACTTTTAAAATGATATTTTTAGTACTACTTCTTAAATTAACTGACAAATATCGATTTATTTCCTTATTTTAATAGTGAAAATCGATCCCACCACTTCAAACGGAACAGAGAAACTAGAATTCTGATCACTTGAGAGGCATTCTTTGTTAGTTTCGGATTCTGCAAAAAACACGCATATTTACGTTAGGAATTACTCTTTTTAGAAGAAACAGCGTCCGCCAGAAGTCGCTTCTGTTAACAAAAGACGTTTCATTTTCTCGAGTTTCGTCAGAGGTTGCACTTAAGAAATGACATTTCAAAAACTTCATTTCGTAGCTGTAGTTTTCTTACGGAAAAATTCAAGGTGAATATTAATGATATCCTAAGTCGAGCAGAAATATAATTACTTCAATGTTTCACAAAACGACGGGAATCTAAAGATTTTTGTTTTTGCATTTTACTCCCAATGCTTCCTGTTCACTAGCTTTGACTTCGTCCTTCGATCTTATAAATATGTTTCACTCAGAGATTTTACTGTTTATTATCTTTCTCTTCTATAAAAGAACTGTAGCTTAAATTAAGAGATTTCAGTCTCAAAGGCAATCTTCAAAAGAAAGCGCCGATATTTATTAGCGATCGGCTCCGTGTTTTCTCTAATTTGGGAAGTATTAACAGCAACATTTTATAGCTTATGACCATATGAAATAATGTTAAAAACGCCACCAATTCTTTTTCAAAAACTTTAAATTGTTGATTAATGCGCCGTTGCACCAGGGTAGTCTAGAGCTTAGTCAAAATGTTAGGTTTCCTTTTCTTTCGGACAGACTTGCGTGGAGGATAGCTCATGGGTATAAGCATCCAACTGATCAGGAGAGTGCACTGAAAGCCGGTGATGAATTTGTAATGTAGTGGGGTTATGTTTGATTGTAGAAAGTTCTCTAATTAAATTGGAATCTATCTCGATTTTGTTGCAAAACTTTTTTCATTTTTTCTTCACCGTATTCCCGATGTTGATGATTTCTTGCAGAATGATCCCGCAATCATCGTAATTGTGAATGAATGACACACAAATGCTTTTCCAGAAAACATGAACGACTTTATTTAAATATTTCACCACAAAACATTGTAATAAAGTCACTAAAAATTAAAGAGTTTTCCAGATATTAACGAATGATGGAAGAAACTCTTATTAAAAAGAGAATTGAAATTAAAACAGTGAATAACGATTGACATTGAATTTAAATTATTGATGGTCAAATTTGACTGCAAATTTAGAGGCTGAAAATGTTCAATAAGTGAAAAATGTGAGAAAAGAAACTGATAGCATAGAAATTACGGTTACGTTTTAAAATCTCAACTGGAAACTGAGACGTAGATGCTAATCTAGTATTAAGCTTAAGTTCATAAATTCGAGCTACCAAAGAGGAAAGCTGATCAGAACAACTACCATGAGAGTATTTATAGAAAAGACACGGGGAAGCTACTTTATAAAGTTGAGAAAGTGACTGAAGACGAAGTGACGTGTTAGGGCTAATAATTTTGCCAATTCAACATATTTCATCGCGAATCAAAATATATTGCAGAAGCACTAAATCGGATGTGCCAGCATGGATAAATGTTAGACTTATAATGTATAAGATACGTTCTGTTCAGAAAGCTTGTCTAACTTGACACAGTGAACCAGTTTTCCTAGCAATTGATTCAATATAATTTTCTCACTTCATGCCGATGTTGAACTTTAGCCTGAAAATGTACGTCCACATACTCCATTTGTCTTGTGTTTGCCAGATTTGAACGATACTATGGGACCAACATCTAAGTTTTGTGTACCCACAACCAACAAATACATCTCACTTATGAGCAACCCTGAAACATACCATGATATATATCTATTCATCCATGCAATAACGCTAGCACCTTGAAAATTCTTTTTCAACATCAGCCTATCCGGTGGAAATAATAAAGAAATAAATACAAGATGAAAGTAAAAATAAAAAAAACTTTGCAGGATATATATATAGAGTGAGATACAGAGATATGCAGAGATAGATACAGAGAGATGTTGAGAGAGATACAGATGGATACCGAGGTAGCTACAAAGAGAGATAAAAAGATAGATAGGGGAGAGATACAAAAAATAGAGATAGAGAGACAAAATACAGAGATAGATACAAAGAGAGAAACAGAGAGATAGATGTGGAGAGAGATACAGAAAGACAGAGAGAGATACAGAGATATACAAAGATATATACAAAGATTTACAAAAAGAGATGCAGAGATATTATAAAGCTCAGGTGCATTTATGACGGATAGAGAGTTGCAATATTTCTCGAATATACCACGTGGGCTTGTATTTCTTAAATATCAGCACCTGGCTTCCTTATTGATAGATAGAAAAGAAAGCGTTTATAAAGAAACAAATTAAACGAGGAAATAAAAAACAAAACACAAAAAAGCAAAGCTACTTTGCAAATTCTTCAGAAAAAAGAAAGCCCATTAAAGCAAAAGAAAACGTGCCACAAAAAAGGCAAACATCAAATAGTTCATAAAACAAAAACAAAAAAAGAAGCTGAAACTAATCGACGGTCACATGTTCACGCAAAACCCTCTTTGGTCAATATATGACATGCACACATCGTTTTTTCCCTACCAAATCAGTACACTTCCCTAATAAATCTTCCCTAACCTACATCTAGCTGCACATACACATGCGAAATTTTAATATGTTTTCATGCTTAAAATCTGAAATCGATGATTCTAATAGTCGGTTCCACCTCGAAAGTGGTTAGATTTTTTAGAAGCAGACAAATGTCAACTGGACCAAGGAAAGCATGAACAGTTCGGGCTTACAACTTAAGGCTATAAAATTTAGTGTTCACCAACTGTTCCATTTATACTGAGAAGTGTCATTTTGTACTTTCATATCCAATGATGTGAAAAGGATTTGTGGTATTTCTTTTTTTATATATATCTTTAATGTCTTTTTGTTACATTCTGATTACTATTGTCATATATATGAGTATGTGCCTATAACTAGTACATCATATTATAATTTACTTATATGACAGAAGTTTCAGGCATATGTGAAGCACAGAGAAAGAGAGAGATGGGAGAATGATTTAAATAATCTGACTTAAATACAATGATATTAAGATCGATATGAAACCGCAAATGGAGCAATAGATAATTTGGTAGTGATTTGTATAGAGAATTAGGTTAACATAATATATAATGCAATAGCATAATGCATATAGCATAATGCAATAGTATTTTACAAATAAACACACTTACTGACGGAAACTAAGCAAAGTTTTATCCGTATATTTCATTAAAGAACAAAGAAAATGGATGCGGACATGCATAATCTGACCTCAAATCCGATATAACAATGGATGCAATATCTTTATTTGATGAAAACGCTTCTCGTAAAAGATATACGGTTTTATAGACGTATTCTATACAAAGAATAAAGCAAATTAGAACGAGAAAGCTACTCATACTTTAAAGTGAGAAAAAGTTAAACTTTCTGAGATACTTTGCGGAAATACGGCTTGACAAAATGAATACTTGCAGGACGTAATATGAGGTTAAAGGGGAAACAAGAAATAACATATCTAATGTCTTTGTAGGAATAAATGACGAATTCATGCATATAGTTACGGATAGAGTATTACAAGAGAGATAGTTAAGAGTCAAAGTTTGCTTTGTTCACCCTCCAAATAGGGTTATAGAGTTCCTAAGACGCACGGTGGTTAAGGCGCATGAAAGAATATAAATGAAAGATCAACATTAAGAAGTGAGAACAATAAAAGAACAGGAATAAAATAGAAAATAACGATTGACATTGCCTTTAAAGTTTTAAAGATGAAACTTGACTGGAAAACAAGAGGCCAGAAGAGAGTTTCACAAGCGAGAAGTGAAGAGAAAAACTTACCATAGAATTGGCAGCCTTAGAGAAGATTTGAAGATCCATGATAATCACGTCTTGAAGGAACACGACGCAAAATTCTGAGTTACTGCTTGCATGAAAAATAATCATATTATGCCGATCGTGCTAGTTTGCAGATCATCATACAACGTTTTCACTTTTTTAAATGTGCTGGTGATTCTCCAAATAAAATCAAGATATTAACGCCACTAGAAAGAAGATTACACTCAACATTTTCAAAGAACTCCAAGCCTTAAAAAACCGACAGTAAAAAGACAAAATAATTTTGACTGACAATGATGCAGTAGATAGCGGTAAAAAATTGCTTGTTGCGACGTTCGCGAGTTGAAACTCTAGTACAAATGGAAAGAGGTTTGACTGATTCGTTTTCTACGGTTTATGAATATTTTGTAGGTTGTTTATTTTGGGCTGTAATAGTTTTGTTTTGAATATAATGATTTAGTGAGACAAATTTTACTAATTAACCCATAGTGTGGATTTAAAAGCGGTGGATTCATATCTATTCCAAAAGTATTTTGATGTAAATGAATATAACAAACCCAACCATACCAGGATTCCTAATTAACAATTTCGAAAAATTATCCATTAGGCCACCCTTATATTTAAGCTTACAGCACCTGGTATACCTAAGTAGTCATCCATCTAGATACTAACAAGGTTCGACGTTGCTTAACTTCAGTGGTCGTACGGGAATAGTTGTTTCAACTTGAAATGGCGGTAAAACCAAATGAAAAGAGGGTCTCATAAAGATAGTGGATTGCACTTGGGGCCACTTGATAGAAAAATCGTAGAAAACACTCAGTATTAGTTTTCTTCCAGACACATAGATCAGTAGATAACACCGTTGGTTGAATCCAATGAATGGCCAAAAGAGTTGTGAGTTCAATACCTGGTGACAGCAAAGGCGAAAAAACAAACTTAGAGTAAAGTTAAATAGAGATGACTAAAACATACCGAAGTGACATGACTCATGAAACGAGAACAATCTACCCCAGTGATCGAAATAAAGGTTTCAGTTCAAAATTCAAATCACCTGCAGAAGTTCGGAGTGTACAACGGCCGAAACGTCGTGAATATGACAATAAAGATGATGACAACAATTCGAAAAAAATAAATAGATTACAACTAATTCGTTAAGGCAAAGGTTTGAAGGCCATCAGGAGTCCATAAATTTACCCCACACACTCACACACACACACATTCCCACTTAACTTAAAGTCAGATGAAGTAAATTATTTTTAAACATCTTTAGATTTACATTATAAAGATAATTATTTTGTCCAATTTTAGTTTGAGAACAATCGTTTTTCTCTTGCTGTTTCAAACAACTCGCAATACGTGCAAGTGAGAAAATAAAATCCGGAAAACTGACGAAAAAACGAAAAAGTTTATTTTCTAATAATATATGCGAGATAATTCTGCCAGAAGAATTATTAACGAATGCCTCAAGATGGACATGTAATGCTGGCTAGTCATTAAAACTAAACCCTTATAAAACAAGAGTAATTTTCCCTAATCGATTGCATTTTCTCTCCATATAAGATAGCATTGAATTAACTCAAAATGGTTTAATGGGAGCCATAGGATTTTGTTCCCATTTCCCATCATCGATACCGATCGATGTGTGTCCAATGTCCATTAATCGGGAAGTGGGGAAAACTGAATTGACATTTAAAAGGGAGAGCAGGTCTTATCTTATTTATCGATTAATGCCAGTGTTGATTGAACGACCTGCTTTTTATATCCCAAACTCTCGATCTGTTACTGCTGCTGAAATATGAATACTAAGTAACCAGGATGTACTGAGAAAAGGACCAGTCTGGTTAAATAAACATTCGCTAGTTTCTTGACAGTCAGTAATTTTTTCCTTTCTGATTGGATGCCGATAATAATATATGGAAGAGAAAGCGTTCAGTACACATGAGTGATTAAAACAACAAAAAGTTGGATGATGAAAATATTGGCTCATAATAAAAGTTGTCAGTATGTTTAAGTGAATTTCAAAGGCACTATTTAGATATTTGTACATATATTCAACGATATATAGGATATTTTGTTCCACTACATTGACTATCTTTAAGGCAACATCATAATTACAGCCTTCCACAATTTGGCTTTTATGTGATGAACTGGCCAAAGTGGCTTTTATAGACTTTTAAAGAATTATGGTTTTCCTTATAAAGCAAATTTGGTATGGATCGAAATATGTCGTAAACCGAAGGATTAAAGTCATGTGAATGTATTGGGCGCAATGTTATTTATTATAATTATTTTACCCCAAGCAAGCCAGGACCACCACTAGTACGCAAGAGGTAACAGAAAGAAAAACAATAACAATAAACAGGCGATGTTGAAGAAAAAATAAGAGAAAGATGGCAATAAAAACGATAGATAATGGTAACTGACGATGTATTTAAACTTTTGGGGACTAAGCAAGTATACGAAAGGCGAGAAAAGAAGCTGAGAGAGTATAAGTGGCGGTTACATTTGAATATCTTGACGGTAAAAGTATGACCAGGTTCTATCAATTTTTGACAGGTCTTCATAGATACGTTGCCCTCGTGGAAATATCATCTTTTCGATTTGCCTATTCTGAGCACTTTTTGGACAAATTAATTTGTAATCAAATTGGAAACATAGCTTGTCTAACTGATAATGTTATGCTAAAAACTCGTAATTCACAATTGCCTTTATTATCCCACCAATCCCATTACACGAGATCACCATTTTTAAGTAGCAATCCGAAAAATAGTTGATACTGTAAAAGATATGGTGTTGCTGGGGGTCTGCGATCTCTGTTAGAGATTTGAGACTTGGTCTCCTTTCTTTCTGACTACTAAAGATCTAATATGAAGAGGCATGAATAATAATAATGATAATTCAAATTCCGTGAAAAATATCTAGAAATAATTAATCATCTTATATCAAGTTGGATAGTGTTAGCACCAACTGAATAGAAAACTAGGCATGATAGCGTGATTCAATATATGCACTGAAAAATATATAACTTTTACGGGAAAGAAAAATGAAAGAAACTGTTATGGACATCACCCAGATCCGGTTACAGAAATTGAACCTATAACCATTTTATAGGACTTCACAATGCACACAGACAGAACTATCAAAACTAATCGAACAGATATCGTGACCAAAAACCACAATAACAGAATGCGCTTTCTTATTGACATGGGTGTTTCGGCAGATTGTCATGTATCTTCGAAGATTTTCAAAAACCTATGTAAATACAAGGATCTTGAAATGAAAATCTCATGAGTGCAGCATAAGAGGACATCAATAATTCCTTCTGTAGTTAGAGCTCTCGGAATGATTGGAAAAGGTTCTTCATTGAAAGGATTCCTGGTAGCCCATGCCTTAAAGAGATACAGAAAAGTGTACTCAAGTACAGCTCACACATTACGAAGAGCTTTATCTATGTAAGATGTGTGTGACCAGTGGAACATATCCTGAAACCATTTCTGACCTTAGATTTGTTTGGGACTCGGAAAAAAATGAGTCTTATTATTATTATTTTTTATTTCTGTAGTCAAAAATAATAATGATGAAAATAATTATAATAATAGTCATACATAGATGCTGTTTCCATCTGAGCAGAATAGAAATAGCGAGACCAAGAATGAGTTACTGATTGATAAAATGGTGACAAGGAACATTAAGAGGAGGTTCATTGGATTAGACTTTGCTCCTTATAGAGAAACTTATATGATATCAGATAGTTGGATGATTAAGAACATGGAACTGTTTGGTTTAGCAGAAATATGAAAAACGGCAATACTAAATTAATGACAGGGCAGGGGTAACAATCTTGAATATTAGAAAAAGTATTTTTAGGGTGACAGCTCGTCAACATTGCCATTTTCTTGCTATAATGCCACTTAACTTCTGTTATAAACGACACAAGTTTCATATGATTTTGGTCTTGGTAATAGAAGTATCAATTATGTATCAATGGACAATCTCAAACTCTCTGCCAACAGAGAAAATCAAATGTATAGATTTGTACACGCAGTAAGGCTTTTTTACTGAAGACATCAGAATGGTGTTTGAGATCTGTACATGCGCAGTTTTTGTAATTAAATTATTTTTTAAATCCTCAAAGCATTTAGTATTGTTGACGTTATCGCTAACATTTTTATCATGATTTGCAAACTGTACATTTCGTTCAATTTCGCAAACTAATCGATAAATTTTCAATAAGCTGATTTGTTTGGAAAACTACTTTGAAAGAAAATACTTTGTGGTTTAATCATTTCTTTAATTTTATTTTATAGGACTTTATAGTAAACAATATTTTTACAAAAATTATTTTTCCCTTGTTAATAACAAAAAATAAATTCTTAGGATTTCTTGCTCTTGATCATGCAAAATACAACTGGTCATGAGTAAATATTTCTTTCTGGAATAAAAGTCCAACTTTTCCAAATGTTTGTCCTTGTGATTTGTCAAGAATGCAAGTGTCATTGATTGGGCCGATGCAGAATTGCCAGAAATGGATAAAACAATGCAAAAACATAATACGTAGCGCTCATCATACAAAACTGATATTTAGAGGTTTTATTTTAAGTGAGCTGTAAGAGAAATAGGCTAATTTTAGTTGACAATTTCATGAGAATCGAACGATACAAAATCTTGAATTAAATTGACAAGAAGGATAAACGGATGAAAATTGTGAAAAAGGGACAAACTTTGAAATAGGGAATAAGTAAAGTAGAATTACAAGAAATTCACGAAGAACATAGCAAAAGAAAAGAAAGCATTGCCTGAACATTTGCAAAAACAGAAGGAAGTAGTGGCGAAGCATTTGTTGAAAATGGGGTTTCTGAAAAAAGAAGCAAAGCACTTCAATAACAGATGAGGCTATCATTACAAATAATGTCAGAAAGCATGTCCACCAATTTGTAGAATGAGAAATCTAATAAAACCATGTCACATATTGTGAGTGAGTGCACGAGTTTAGCTAAGAATGATTTCAAAATAATTCATTGGAAGTTGTGCGAGCGAAGTAAAGGTAAAATCAAAAATGTGAGGAAGTTTGAAATATGCACGAATTGATAGGACATTTTCATAACAATCAGATGCAAACGCTGGCTAACAACAAACCGAAGATATTTGTGGAAGATGAAATAAAAAAGAGATAACCACTGACCCATCGTGTCGATTTGATACAAAGATAAAGCAAAAGGAATAGAAAGTGCTTATCATTGATCGGTAAAGTTTGGACTGGCTAGGCTACGGAAGGTGAAGATCACACTTATTCTTATTAGGACTCTTGATACAGGGATCGACAGAATAGTGACATGAATAAAGAAAATTGGTATTGGTTGCCAAGTGGAACTGTTGGAAAAACAAATCCTCTTTGGAAAAGCAAAAATAATCCGGAAGGTGAACACTTACAGCAAGAAGAAAATTGCATTATACCGAAGACTGATGGTTGTAACTTGTTTTCATTTATTAATTATCAATCTGAAGAATTTATATGAGAAATTAGTGAAATAATAATAATAATGATAATAGCAATCCGGAATCAATGAATCAGAATATAATCCAACAAGAAAAATATTGACAAAACCAATCAAAATATCAAATATCTTCATTTCTTAGGAGAAAAAGTGGTAATAACGAATTCCGTCATAAAGAAATCATGAAACTGGTTAAATGGCAATATCAAAAGTGAAAGGCACCGCAGTGTATAGACAGTAATTCATTTGGAATTGTGAAATCTAGCAGTGTTCCGCCATATACTCACGTCACAAACTGAACTGACACAATGTAGACCTCAACTGTGTTCAAAAAGGTCAGAACAGTGAAATGACTATTGGCACTTAGACGGGAATTGCAGTCACACAAATCCCATGATTACCATTCCTAGTTTAAAAACCATCTGGAATCTTTTACATAGAGATACTCGCTCAAGAAAAACAGCTGTTATTATTCACGGAATGTTTCAACCAGTAGTAAATAGTGGTTTATACTGGAGATTAAACAGCAGTAAATCTTCTTAATTTTCTAATTTCTGTGAGATATTCTTGATATTTGTAGTACTGCAGAATGATTGGTAGAATGGTCCCGACTTTTTCTCTGACTTCCAATCTTTTTCCTAGGATTTTCAGGACTATTTCTATAAATCTGATAACTACTAACAGGACTGCTATTTTCATATTTCTAAAACTTCAGCTCTCTAGCAAAGCCGTTGATATTTATCGATTTACTTATTTTATTTCCGATTTATTCTTTACTTAAATCAAGTGCCAATCAGGTTTTTTGTTCTTTTTATTTACTACTACTAAATTCACCCGTCTTGCCTAGTTTGAGTGAATAATTTGAAGTCTTCTTTGTATGATGAAATATAAATGTTAAGTTTCACTGTGTATGGAGGTCGTGTAACTGTTATCTATACGGTATATTAATTAATAGACAGAGTTTGAATTTCAATTGAAACTTCTTGTGTTCACTCTATAAAAATGATTTTGTGAAAAAGCTGTGCTATCATAAAATAGTTGTTGCATTCATAGTCACCTTTGAGAGAAACCAGTCTACAATGAAATTATTATTAATAAAAAAGAAGACATTATGAAGATAATTTGCTCGAATCATAGAAACGTGTTGAATTTTTTCTTCTTTTTTTAATATCAAATTGAATAATCAGTTGAAGTCAAATCTCCAATTCCATCTCTGTAACGTCAACACACAAGAGTAGATAGGTAGGAGTTTAAAATAAAAATCAATTAAAAAAATACATTCAAATGAAAATGTTTATTCCAAAAAATAAGGAGAAAATATGTTGATATAAATCTATATGTGTTTCAAGTATAATGACGCCAACGGTGAAAATGTCTAGATGTCAGTTAAGAATATTTTTAAATTATTATGAAGATCGAATAAAATTAATAACGATATAGTGAAACAGCGGCTTTGAAACATAACTTGAAGAGTCAAGTTCGAATTCGAAACCGAACTACTTCGTAGTGTTCACTTTCGCCTAAATGTCATCAACCATCTCTTATGTGTTGAAAAGAGCAGACTGCACTTTTTTCGCCTAGGCTGGCAACCAGTCTAGAGATAGTGTATCAAGGAAAACGCTCAAGCATTATCAATATGGACCACGCGGAAATGTCCTGGTCCGTAAAAAAAGCACTATTGAAAATAGATAAGATAGAATTGTTTGAAATGTCAATAGGAACAGGCAAAATATTTTTAAAGGTTTTGAGCACTTTGCGCAAATAGAAAGGTAATAAAATAGAAATTAATATTTCTCGGCTACCAAATTCTTATGACTATTGACTTTCTATATAACAAATTAAACAATTTTAATAGAAAAATTCATTTTTGTAAAATCCATACAATATTTGGATAATTAGGTGTATGCTCATCACACACACACACACACACACACACACACACACACACACACACACACACACACATTTATATGTATGTATAAACTATGGGTGTAGAAAATAACATTGGATGATACCTGTACGTTTCACGACTTAAACGGTCATCAGATAATATACTTATATGTAGAACAAATAAAATTGAAAGTTCAAAGCTTCTCTCAAACTCAAGTTTCTTAGATTTGATCAGTTCATCAGGGGTTAGCTAATACAGTTGAATTTATATACATATATAATCCACTGATCGCTGTACTGTTCCCAATAATAAAGTTTAATCTTTTTCCATTATCCTATGCATAGTATAGCTTCATAAGGCCGCAAAACTATACCCTTAAAATATTTTGAAATAGTGTTGAGTAGAAGATTTGCTTATTCGCTGGTTAATTTCCTAAGAAAACATCATAAAACATCTTTCCTCTAATTCTTCTGAATTTTCTCTTTCGGAAATTATTTTCTAGAATTCTCATTAATTTGAAGCTATTGATAATAGGAATTTAGAAGGGATTTTTCCATTAAACATGTGGAAAAAGTGCTCGAATTTAGAGCATTCTCTTTTCTCTCTTTGAACGTTTTTGTGTTTTCCTTGACTTTATTAACAAATTAAATGTATAGTTTCGAATTGATTTCAGACCCATTAATATTTCTATTATTTCAGTTCTCAGTGTCTTGGAAGGATAGAGGGATAAGCGAGACTGAAAAAACAATTAAAATTCATCCTTGAAAATAGAATCAAGGAAATTTGTAATCCTTATAGCTCATAGCCGTTTAGCGTTCGATCTATAAAATCAGTAACCTAACAGGTGATCATAGATTTTAGCGATTTTCTACTCTCGGAACGCATCTATGTAAATTTACATTCTACTGAGTGTGTGAGTGTTTGTGTGTCCTCGTATCTTGCAAAAATTTATATCAAGATATTTATGCGTTTTTCTATATAATATACATGCATATATACATATACATCAAGACAAGTGTGTATGAACATTAAATGATAGGCAAAATAGGAGTTCTCTAGATTGTGTGTCTATAAATGTGTATGTCTAAGTACTTATAGGCGACAGACGTGAATACATCATGTTTAAATATTTCAAGTAGTTTTTTTTCTCTTTTTCCGAGTCCACCTTTGGTATTCATCTCGACAAGTTATAACGTTCAAAATTTCAATATATGTCCAGAGTCAATATGTAATATGCTCTTCAGAGGAGGCAGAAACATCATAAGTGTTGTCAAAATGAAGAATAAAGTAACAATTCAATGCAAAAATCAAATTCCAAAAATTACTTAACGGTTCCAGAAATAAAAGAAAAAAGTAAAGAAATAAGTGAATATTTCTTAATCTTATTCCTTTTTATTTACTTTTTCTTTGATTTCTTTCCTTCACTTACTTTTTTTGCAGTTCATTCCTTCAAAACCACCTGTGTCTTCATCTTTCCTATCATTTTCAATTTTACTAATATTCTTCCTTATTTATTGAATATTAAATTATTTCATCTTCAATACAGTTTACTGTATTTACTATATTTATGACCAGATTGACAATAAGTCGAAATTATGGCAACCCAAAGTTATTTGATGATAGCGTTTTCTTTGTCTTTTACCTTTTTGGTTTCCTTTATCCTCACTATATTTTCCTTCCATTTTTTTTTTCATTCTTTTCCTTTGTTTATTTTCCTTACGTTTTTTCCATTCTTTATTTTACTTCCATTCTTTCTATTTTTTTCTTTTCCTTCCATTCTATTTTTGGTTTATTGTCCTTCCATTCTTTCCATTCTTTATTTTTTCTTCCATTCTTTTCATTTCCTTTTTCCTTCCATTCTTTTCTTTTCTTTATTATTGCATACGTTTTCGTTTTTTATTTATTTTCTCTTGTAATAAATGCTGGATATCATTACTGCAGTGATTATTTAAAGTTCATTGCTTTAGTAATTTTTGTCGTCATTAATATCAAAAATTTTTAATGAAGAAATATCATATGATCTGCTATTCGGATCAACATGTTTCTCTTGGTTCTTATACTAATAACCTGTGTACTGATTTTTGGTCTAGAGCTCTGAAATTTGAACACCAAGTTGTCCAATAGACTGATTGAATCTAGTTACCTGTCAGTTTCAAGTTTAATGTCTGGGACTGCTATTGCTAAAAGGTTATATACTCTGGTTCAGTAGAAGAAACCGACGAGCACTACAAGAGTGAATTTGATCGATGAGTATTTATAGTTAATATAAAATATCCTCTAAGCATGGAAAACAAAGTGAGAAAGTAGATTGAATATAGGGTTCGTTAAAAATTGCAAGGTTACCTCATACAAAAACAAACATGAAAGACCATAGGCAGTTAGCGTTATATTTAGTGGATACGTCTTTGTCTTTTTAAACATTAATTAAAATCTACTGGAACATTGGAAGAATATTTCGCCTTATATTTTATTTTATTGCTTTCAATTTTATTTACTTTTAATTAATATTGTAGTTTTTATTTTTGATAGTTTTATTAGTACTTAAAGTATTTACATTATTCGAACTATTACCCTCATCTTTGTTGCTATTTGTAATGTTTCGGCCATTGTACGCTCGGTGCTAGGAATTTTGAACCGAAACTTTATTAGAATCACTAGGGGTATATGAACGCCATTCCTTGCCTAAAGGCTCTTCTGATAGTCATGAGTCATCTCCCTCTAACCCTGTAGATTACTTGTTCACCACTGCTGAAGCCTGGTTTTGCACTCACAACTCTTTGAACCAAACTCTATATCCACTGGGCCATGTGTCCTTAAGGACAAGAATAACTTTGGGACTGATAGACCTAATGTCTAGTAATCCTTTTTTGCCAGAGTTCATATTGCAATCTTTTTATGTTAATGGTTTTCTCTAGTATTTTTGATGTTAATGGTTTTTCTCGTATTTTTAAAATCATTAGTGTCAATTTTGACACTAATGATTTTCTCTGGCACCCCGTATTTCTGGTTCCCTTATTGTTTTCATTTCTATGCTTAGTCGTCTTAGGAGATTTTTGTAGCCTAGCATATGTGCTGATTCCTTAAGTTGACGTAGTTTCCAGTGGCGTTCTCTATCTATTATTTCAGCTTCATTTTATAGGAGGCGGTGATCCCTTTCTCCGTCCATATTTGGTCAGCTACGCCTGATTTTTCTATCTCTTTTCGTGTTACGGCCTTGCGATGTTCTTTTAGCCTTACCTTAGAGATCGGCTTGTTTCTCCTTTATATTTCTTCCCACAGCTACATAGAATGGCGTACATACAATCCTTAGTTATGTCCTTTTCTGTTCGGGGTCTTACTCGGGAGAGGTTCCTGCGAAATGTAGAACTTCTGAAGGTCATCCTGATGTTATATGGACTACAGACCCTTTGTATTTAATTAGTACTTAAATCATTTTTTCTGTCTGTAAGGGATATCTTTTTATGCATTTTTTAATCTTTATAATTCCCGTATCCTCAATTTCTTTGGATTGTATTTTCAATTTGGTTTAATTTTGCATAGTTAATTTAGGAATCTTTCTAATTTTGACATTAAAAATAGGTGCATTTAGACGTTCGTCAAACAACGCAAAACGCAGAGAATTGTTTCTCTGTAGTTCAATTTTGTTTGATACCGAATATATATATATATATATCCGCAGACAGACAGATCTGTTTCGCTGTATGACAGCTCATTAGTACGGTTAGACTCCGATTGCTTTTTAACCCAGGATTGAAACCCGACCGAAGTGGCGTCAGTCGGCGATTCTATCTCTTGGCTATGGGCGCTCGGTAGAAGAAGGTAGACTTTTTAGCATGTATATTATCATTATACACGCCCAATAGCCGGAGCGATCCAATTCATTACTGAATGAGCGATGCGGACATGCCAGGGTAGCTATTGTCTTTCAATGTCTACCATTCTTCCAGAGTGCTCAATATATATATATATATATTCCATTTGTAAAAGAGTTATTACACGACCCAGGTTTCTACCATGAGTGGTGCTTTTGGGCAATTTTCAATCAATCAATGAATCAATGAATCAATCAATCAAGATAAATAGATAGATAGATTTTACTTTCTGTATCGAAAAATCATGCAATTCAAGTCAATAAACTCAACATAACTTTAGGAAACTGAACTTTAATTTTTCAGGAATAAAAATACTTGCTACCGGCAAACAAGTATTTTCCCCCTTGACAGCTACAATCTCCAATAATTTAAATGCTATGTTAATTCCTATCTCTTATCCACTTGACTCCATTATTTACTTCGTCTTTTCCTCATCACCCCGTCTACTTTTCCTTTCTCACTCAACCCTCGCAACTGTCTTCGAAACAGTATTCCTCTCCATCTCTTGTTCTTTCTCCGATACCCCCTGTAACCATTTCGTCTTTCTCTTCGCTCTCCTCCAGCTTACACTTACACTCTTCTCTTATGCAGCCACTGCCCCACCCCGCGCACCAGTAGCGGTACCGTCCTGCTTGGAGTAAAACGGTTAAAAAAATGGAGGGTGAAGTGATAAAACGAATTATACGGAGAGTTTAATTTTCTTCGTATTCAATTTGCAAAATGAAGAAAAAGAACGATTGTATGCTTGTTGATATCAGGCAAGTGCCGTGGCGAATAGTTAGATAGATGTATATGAATATGAGGAGATAGCCTGGCGGACCTAGCAGGCAGAGATTGCTGGCAAGCAAGCTATGCATATAGATTAATATGAGCTAGCTAGTTAGCTTGCTTAGTGTAAATAGAAAAATTCTTAGACACTTGTGGAAGCATCAAAATATTACTCTGTTAGGAATCAATTTATACAGAGAAATATACATATACAAGGCCTTTTTTCAGCAAGCTGTTGTCTTGAAATAATGTGTTAGCGATTATTAATCACCAAGTCTCGTCTGCATTTGAATGATTATATATTACTTTCTGCAATTTGTGATTTTATCGTTTTCGATTTTCAGATAAAATATTATCTTTATTTCAAAAAGAAGTAGAAATGTGAAGTATTCGGATATTTATCTTTCTGTCTCAGTTTCTCTTTTTCTTTAGTTTTATTGATGATGCTTTGCACCAGTCACAGCTGAGCTTAATAACATTATTATTTGAATATTTGAAAACCTTTCCTGGTTTTCTAATTTTAACTGCTAGATATTGTGCACAACTCTTATATTTGTATTCCACAAGTTCCCGGGTTCTCGCTTAAGTTATATTTATATAGCTTTTTGTTTTTTATCCTTTGACGGTAAACACGCCTTCTGAAATGATCGTCTCTTTGTGTCTAACTGTTTAGTCAATCAGTGAAGTTCCTTACATGATACACGCTCGTATCATATTGTGTCTTTCGAACCATGACTTATTAGACAAAAGATTTTGTCCCCGCAGTAGGTTGCCATTTATCTCTGCGGTAAACTGGCTGCCATACAAGGCTGTAGAAGCCAATTTGTCCTGCTATTTAACCCATAGCTGGAGAGAAAAGAGACAGATTAATACATTTCCCAAAAGTATTTGTACATAAGTAAATGCAACGAATTCAATTAGAATTCAAACTCGGCTCTACTGATTTCTCATTACGCTTCGTGAGCGAAACCGGATTCGATAACAAATGTTCATTTCAAACTAAGGCAGTGTTTGTTGTCACAGTATTAGCGATCTTATGCTCCCAACCATTCTTTTTCTAGTTCATTGATTATTTTCATTATCATTTTTATGCGTGTAATGAATTATCGTCGCACATAATAAATGATAACACGAGATAAGTTTTACTTAAATATTGCGTTTCAACTCTTGACTTCGTCAGTTACTATTAACCAGTGGGTATGTAGGCGATCTCTCATTAGAAGCGTGGACTTTACGTACTCATATACGTTGTTTAAAAGGCTGCCTTATTACCACATGGATGATTTTTTATATATTTATCCAATTCATCCAATCACGATTCTAGTGTTTATATTAGAGTCCCGAGGGATCCAAGTAGTATAAATAGAAAAAGTAAAAATGAGGGGAGGAAATGAAATTGAGTCACATTGAAATTGAAAAACACGGTGAAAGAAAGAACAGAAAGAATGAAAGATGGATGGATTGATTAAAATATCGTTTGTGTGTGTGAGAGAGAGAGAGTTTGAGAGAGAGAGAGAGAGAGAGAGAGAGCGAAAGAGAGTGAGAAAGTGAATGTGAGATTGAGTTAGAGAGTGAATGATAGTGGTGCCAAATGATTAATGTTTCAGTTCTGCTTTCAATCCATTTACCGCTAATAATCTAGTCCAAGTAAAGTGCCGGTGCGCCTAGTTTGTTGTCTGATCTTTTATTCTTCACCCAATAACGTAGATGTTTGCTAATTCCTTTGTTTCAGAATTCAAATTGCTTTCAAACAATCACTTGGTTTGATTTGGTTTCTTTCCAACTTCCAAACACCAAATCACCCCTATCACCCCAGATTCAACTGCAAGACAAACAATTTCATTTTTTCTACTTTTTTGGTTGCTTTTTACTTAATCGTTAAACTTGATCTTGTCGTGATAAGGCTGCGGCACTATATTTCACAGGGAATCTACTTTTATAAAACACAATTAAACCTAAAGGATAAATGTGAAAAAATAGATTATGTTACGCCAATATAGAAAGCTAGTCGATTGATAAATCTTGTTTTTAACTACGTTCGAAATCAACTCTGGAAATACACAACCACCTTAAATACCAAACTGGTCACAGATTGCAATTCATCACTTTCCAATCTGGATGAAAGTTCAAAATCGTTGAGGCGGTCTTGTGAAAGAAGATATTCTCTGTGTCTGTAGGTTGCTGAGTAAATTTGCATGTTTACTGGTAAATGTTCATAGGAGCTTCCCTCTTTTGTTCCATCAGTTCAGACCTTACTTCTAGAACACGCCATATTATTCCACAGAAGCGAATTACCCTTATTTTCTCCGTGCGTAAGAAGAAAGTTTCACACAAACAACTTTCCAAGAACTTCTGCCTTCTTATCTTAACCTCTTCAATTCCTGGGTCAATCGTTATCTATTAATCTTCACTTCGTAATACTTAATTCTACATCTCATTGATCACAACCATTTTAATATTAACGCTCTACCTTGAGTTAACATCGAGACTTTTATTGGGTGAAATTTAATATACAAATTAGTTTTCGTTTTTCTTCCAGTTTTTAAACAATTTTTAACGGAAAATGTCACTATCCTTTTCTTAGTTCATTATGCTTTCTTTTCATTGTGCTTTTTCTCCCTATAAATTCTCATTTGTGTTTCTCTCTTTTCTTTTTTTGCATATTGCTGTTTATTTCATACCTTCAAAAAGCTGGTCGATTTTCTATCCCATTTTCTTTCTTCATACAATGAAAAGAATTTATCGGAGTCATTTTCTTTCTCATTGTTTTAACTTTTATTACCAGGCAAATATTCTGCTTGTCTCTTCTCGACTGATAACTGCAATTTTTAATCACTTTTACTCTATTTTAATTCACCCAAATTCCTTTGTTGTTTTCTTCAGTAATTTATCTTGTATGACTAATGTGTCATTTTGCTGATCTAAGCTGCATATTTCACAATGGTTACCCCCACAATCCCGATCTCCGCTTTCCAGGAATTTATCCCCAGTAAATATCTGACTATGATACTACTTTATAACCGAAGTATTTGCGTGTTTTCAAAGAAAAACTGAAATCTTCCTAGCGTCTCTTAGTCCGCTTTCACTCTCGTGCAATGCACAGTAAACAGCTACATTCCATTTATTGGCCAAGAAGAAGAAAATAATTGGTCATTATTCATGATTTTACAATAAAGCGAGGTTATTGCTGGAACCTTTTTGTTAGCGACATAACTGCATCTGCAAAAGCAGCATAGAATTTGACATTTTGCAGACGATTTTAGAATCAAACCTTTGAAATTGTCATGAAATCTTGAGGGAATAACATGCAAGAAAAAGGGCATCTTCACAAAAACAAATGTCAGAAATCCCAAGTATCAAGAATTTCTCCGGCTATACATTTCAATATATTTCGTTATATACTAAATGAAGCCGATATGTATCTTAGTATGAAAACTGAGTATCTGAATGCAGTGAAGTCATTCTATATATAAAGACGGTGGATTTGTGCAATAGATACTGCGACACGAAAATCGTTTTTACTTTATTACTATGGATTAAACACTTAGGAGGGGTTCAATTTGTGTAAATTAATTTTGAATTTATCTCCCTACCGAAGCCAAACTAAAATATGCTCAGAACACATGATTCCTTAAAACATAAAAATGTAAAACGATTTTTAAATTCATTATCCGGAGTGCTTAATCAATAGTAATATATGAATAAAAAGCAGATTACGCATTTAAAATGAAATGAAGATATTTTACAAATCCCTAGTTATGGTCATATTTTGTTCTAGTTTTAGCATTGAGGTCAATTTACAATTAATTTACAAACCAAACTGCGCCTTCTTATAACTTTTAGAGAATTTATTTTTAATTTTTTATTCGAGTTCTGCGTTTATGAAACTACAGTAATATGAAAAAAATGTTTAAAAGATTTCTAGTCGCAGAAACGACTATATGACTCCATCACAAATGCGTTTATTGGGTGTCTACATGTTGAAATAAATATAAATTAAATTGAGGTTGATAAGACAGCGAATTCACCAACGTTTGTCTTGCTCCAGACTAATCTAGGCTTAAGAAATACCTATAAAGATATTCTTTGATTTGTAAATGAATAGAATTAAATATTCCCTTAAATATAATAGCATTTTATTCACTTATAGTCGCTTTTATCATTTAATAAGGTTATATTTGGTAAAAAGCCAATATTATGGAATATACATAAGAATCAATCCCACTAATCAGTACTAATGTTTAGTAATGTTTAATCTGATTATTTCGCCAACCATTACTTTACGATGGACCCACTTATAACCATGTGTGTTGAATAATTATATTGATCAAATATAAAAAACAAAAAAATACACGAAGACAATACGCATGAAGCAGCCGTCACGGGCTTTGGTGCTCATCCGAGCCTTCTTTTTCAAAATTTATTTGCTGTTGTGGTTTCAGCATGGAGACATGCCACTACATAAAGATGATAACCGATCTGTTGAATCCGTTATCTGTATCTTTCTCCTTTCAAAAAACAGTACTATATCTATCCTGTAATAAAATGTGTAAAAAAGTGTCCTGAAGAAAATTATCATCCCTTCCAAGTCTACTGATTATTCACATTTTTCAAACTGTTATCCTCATGTTTATTGCACTATCCACACATGGCCAAGTGGATAAAAACACTGATTCGACTCATTTATTGACCCAAAGAATTCAATAACTGGCTACAAAAGTGTTGAATAAAACTTTAGGGCGATAACTCAGACACCCAGAAGTGGTATTACTTCTGAAATGAGAACAGTATAGCCTAGAGATGAAAATAAATGGTTCAATTCGCAATTCTAATCACCCAAAGAACGTCGAAGTGTACAACGGTCGAAATTGTATAATGACTGAAGAGAGTAAAATAATAAATGAAAATAAGAAATAATTCTCGAGAGTGAAGAAGAAAAAAGTGTCCGACAACAAGGAAAATATTGTTTCGTGATGGCATGAGTTGCGGAATTAATTCGACAATTATTTTGGGCGGATTATTTATTGATAAATAGTTTTAATGCTTCTACACAAGAAGCCTCAATATATCTATATATTTTTTTTATTTAACCAATTTTTTATTTTTACTTCTTACTTATTCTTAAATTCTTAAATTTTATTCACAAAAACTGTCTTGGTTTCAGGATGAAGTTAGGAACGCGAATAGGAAAGTATATTTCAATATCCATACTGCTATATGCAATGTGTGTGGGTGTTTATTTTATTTTTTATTTTTTAGTTTTTGTTGTTTGCATCACTCAACAAATTCCTACTGGAATCAAAATAATTATAATAACAGTTTCTACCTATGTAGTTAGGATGAAAGCTTGTTTTTTCTGCGCCGATGTAAACGAGTGGTAGTGATTTTCGTTGAATATTCCAAATTTTGACGTCTTAGTCTCAGCTTTGTTGTGGGTTTCAATCTGTAAAAACGGACAATGATGATTTCCCTGCTAAAAATAAATATATTAATGTCTGTAGCATGGGTATGATTTACATAGACTTGCATGATTTAATGTACGAAGAAGTACGAACACACAATTGACGGAGTCTGAAACAATACATTCCCCTTTCACTCAATATGGACAACCCCTACTCTCGGCTGTGCAATAAAATCTAATTTCCGTGTACTGATTACATGTGTGTCTGACTGAAATAAAGAAATCAGCTTTTTTCTTTCTCTTTGCCCACAATAACAGCTTTAGTAACTTATAAATAATTATTTCAGTTTCTATTGAAACTGTTGAGGCCAGATTATTAATATATAGTTCAGTCTTTTGGCGTGTATATATATCAATCTATACTTAATGTGTATTTCCAGGATCACCTGGAAATACACATTTAACTAAGAGAGTCTCTCTGAAAGCAAAACACTGCGCCTCCTCGGCCTCACCCTCTCTTCTGACCTCAAGTGGAACCACTGCATTGAATCAATAGCTAAATCCACTGCTAATAAGTTTGGGTCACTGTGCTGGACTAGGAAGTTTTTCCCGCCTGAGTCTATCTTGCACATATACAAATGAACCATCCGTCCGTCGATTTAAACCTGTTGTCATATCTGGTCGGGTACTCCGGCTATTCATCTCAGCGTTCTGGACAGGTTCCAAAGAAGAAACCTGGCAGCTCAACTTCAGCCACTTTCTCACCGATGGGATGTGGCTTCCCTCTACCTCTTCTACAAATATTTTCATGGCCTCTTCTTCGACGAGTTTAGCTCACTGGTGTCCCCTTCACTAGAATTTACTAAAGCAATTAGACTGGCAAACAAGGTCCAATGCTTTTACAGTTAAATCAACCAAATGCAGCCTCTACTTCTACTTCTTCAGCTTCTTTTCTCGCATTACCCATTTGTGGAACTCCCTTCCGTATTCTTGCTTTCCTGATGGCTACAATCTCCAAGAATTTAAACGCAATGTCAATTCAATTCCCATCTCTTATCCACTTGATTCCAGTCTTCTACCTGTCCTTTCCTCATCACACCGTGTATCATGTTCTTTTCCTTTATCACTCTACCCTCACTGTTGTCTTCGCATCGGTATTCTCATCATTCTCTTGTCCTTTCTCTGACACTCTCTGTAAACGGTTCGTCTTTCTCTTCGTTCTCCTCCTACGTAAACTTTCACTCTTCTCTTATGTAGTCCCCTGCGCACTAGCGGCGTTACCAGCTTGCTCAGAGTAAAATGGGTAAAAAATATATATGTAAGCCATATATGTAAGAAATAGATAATTTTGTTGATATTTCTATACCTGTATTTTGTTGAATTTTCGATTTCTAAAATTTTTTAATTTTAATCTCTTAAATTTGTTTCTGATGATAGCTTTGTCGACATAAGCACTGGTTTAAGTTCTTTCAACACGAAAATCTTAAAATCTATCAAAACTTCTGAAACGAAAATAGATATTTTAGGCAATCTAAGATGATTAAAAGAATTTGTAAAGTCACTCTCTCTCTCAATATATATATATATATATATATATATATATATATATATGTGTGTGTGTGTGTGTGTGTGTGTGTGTGTGTGTGTGTGTGTGTGTGTGTGTGAACGTACAAAGATTAGATTTTATAATTGAATAAATTGAAGTGAAGACTTGAAAAATCCTCCGATGGTAATGCTTCCTGTTTATTTCATCGGAATCTATAAAAGCACCTGTTGGGACTGAAACTCAACCTTGACCTCAAAGGAAAATCGTCCATATGATTCACCGCTAATGATGCTGGGAAAATGATCGGTTCTCTGTATCGCCCCAACTGGTATTTGACTACTTCTATTCTTTAAATTTGCAAGAGTCAGATCAGGTAGAGAAAGAGTACAGATGACATATGTGGACAAGGGCAGCTCAATCTGCACTTTCCTGTTTTGCGAGTCTAAGAAAGTATCCGCCTTTTTGTAGGTGACGAATTATTTTCCTCCCTGCAATTCATTTCTCATTGACGAAATAAAGCAATTTCCCGCTGCTTGATTGCTATTTCCATAAAAAGTGTACAGACAAACTCATTTCTTAGTTCCACTAATTCTAACGTCCAGGTTTACAAACCACTGTGACGTAGATTGTAAGGAAAAACTCTTTATACTCCATTGATGAGATGTACGCTTCACTCGATCTGCTCTTTACTACAAACTGCTGCTTTATAGAACCAAATCCTAAGAAGACGCTTCCTTGATCACTACGATCTCCAACTGTTAAAGGCTACGTTCAGCTGTTAGCTTTCCCACTAAAAACTAATAAAATGTGCTTCATACAGGGTGAACAGTATAAAACAGTTGCAACCTATTTCCAATACGATGACGATGATGCGATGGATGAAGTGTCGTCTAAATTACACAAAAATCAAAACAAAACAAACATCTCATTTTAACAGATATATTTATCAAAATAACACAAAAATAACTTGAAATACTAAAGAGTAAATTTATTCAATAAATCGCCATTGGCTTCAACCATGGACTCCAAACGACTTCCGAATCTCCAGCATCTTTTCTGGATAGCCTCTTTATATAATTTACTGAATGCTGCCATAATCTTTGCCTGCAATTAATCTTTGGTGTAACAAATGAATTGTGTCATGTTCGTTTCCTCACAAACCTGTTATAGTGTGCAGTCGGCAAAATAAAAAAGAAACAACGAACATGTCCAGAATAATAAATAAAAATTTGCGCCAATTTAATCATCGTAACCTGTATAGTCACACGATATACCACTACCAGAACTTATTATAGATTAAGCAGGACAGAACATAGAATCGATTTCACTTACGAAAGAGACTCAGACTATACTGTATCATACCTCATGTTAATACGCACACATGATATACAATTAAAGGTCTACACAAAATCTACAAATCATACTTTTATGTACTTCTACTCCTATCAGAACAATAAAATCAAATCTAAATTAAGCATAGGATTTTATTTAAGAGCTC
>JBBBDQ010001028.1:3055000-3057500 GCA_037127315.1 Ascarosepion bandense
CAAATGTCCAGTTATACCATAGCTCCGCAGTTTACATAGAAGGCCAGCATGCCAAACTCTGTCGAACGCCTTAGATATATCCAATGCAACGGTTCGAGCTTCGCCATTCCTGTCGAGTGCCTGGTATATGTACTCGGTGATGGTCGTTAGCATAATAGCAGTAGACCTGGTGAAGCGGAAACCATATTGCTTGTCCGAGAGGAGCCTGTGTGCTGTGAGATGCTGAACCACCTCGGCGTTGATAATGGCTTCGAACACTTTGCCAAAGATCGGAAGAAGGCTGATAGGGCGGTAATTTGCAGGGTCAGAGGGTTCTCCAGTGTTTTTAAATATAGGAACTATAGAGGAAGATTTCCAACAGGCAGGAAAGCAGGAAGCAGATAGGCAGAGGTTGTAGAGCTTAGAAAGGATAGAGGAGAGTTCAGGGGCACATTTCTTTAAGACTATGGTTGGGATTCCGTCACCACCGCTCGCTTTGTGAGGGTCAAGTTTTAAGATTATCTTAGAGACAAGCGAAGGTGTAATGTGGACATCATTCAGTTGTGCCTCGGTTCTAGGTGAGAAGTCGGGTGTAAAAACTCCAGACGAGTCCAGACTCGAATTGTTCGAGAATCTGCGGGCAAAACATTCAGCCTTATCTGCTGGGGAGGTGAGGACCTCAAATTTGTTGATTAGCGGGGGTATTGTGGACTTGCTCTTGTTAAGTACTCTTTTACAGAGTCGCCAGTAGTCTTTAGAGCCGAATTTAGAGCATGCTATGCGTTGCTTCATTCTGGCAGCAAACAACATCTTAGCTTCGTTAAGTACCCTTTTACACTTATTACGAGCTGAAGTGAAAAGGCGCCTGTTTTGTTCCGACGCATAGTTACGATAAAGTCGGAAGAAATGATTCCGGTGGGCAATGGCAGCCGAACAAGCGGGTGAGAACCATGGAGACGAATGAGATTTAAGCTGGAATTTCCTAGCATTCCCTCTGAATTTCTCAAACGTTTCAAACGCCTGCTCAGACACATTTGTGTTTGTTCAACACCTCCAGATCCCACCTACGGTTCAGACTGCCACTATGCTAAGCGGATAATACAATTTCTGGGAGAGAGCAGATTATCTGGCGTGATCAATCTTCTAAACAATGTCAGTACACTCAAAATATCGGCCAGGATTAAATGTGACTTTGGACTAGCATAAACATAGACTGCTCCTAAACAGTTCCAGCTGTCCGATTTTAATTCATAAAGATTGAATATTCCTGACTTAACACACTACGACACACATTAATCGTTTAACACAAACAAATATACACAAATGACAAGTGTAACCTAGTCTACGTAACTAAACAGCGCAATCAACTTTAAAACTTAACTTTATATGTATTTTTATCCTTGATTTTGTTATGAAGAACCCACCCCAAAGTTTGTGAAAGTATTTTTGATACATCATGTATATATGTATACTTACATATATGTTTTAATCCCAGATGTCAGGCAGATATTTATGCTTTGACAGTAGAAGTTGAATCTTCTTACTTTTTTACTTTGTTAGACTAGTAGCTAAAAGCGACTGTTATGAAAAATTGTTGTGACATGAGACCAAACAATGTACAAATGCACTAACGGTCACTAATGCATTTCAGTACTTGAATATATATATATATATCTTTTAAAGTATGCTATTATTATGGGGAGAAGTCATCCATCTCAGAGAAAACATATGTAAATGTAAAACTGAACACTGAGGTGAAGAGCAAACGTTGACAGTGTTTCAAGATTTAATGCAATGGCCTGAGGATGGTGTTCAAGAATGAAAGTGTTGCCGCTTCGTGTTGACCTCAGTATTAACATACACATGGATATATATATATATATATATACATATATATATATATATATATAGAGAGAGAGAGAGAGAGAGAGAGAGAGTGGAGAAGGAGTGGATAGAGAGATATAGATAGAGAGAGTGGAGAAGGAGTGGATAGATAGAGAGATAAATGGGTAGAAAGAGAGGGGGATGATAGACAGAGTGAGTAAGAAATGGAGAGATTCCTTATTCGTTACTATTAGTTTAAGTTTCATTTCTTCATTTGAACTTCCTTCACAGCAAATTCTGATTTTGTTTTAATTAAAAAACTACGTGCATTTGTTTAGTTTCTTTTTTAATGATGTCGTTTTTATGTGGAATTTATATAAATGATTAGGAATGACTTTTTCCCCAGGAGTATTTACTTGGCAAACAGTATTTCATTCTGCTTCTTCAATTCTGATTTTGTATCTTACCGATTCTCTTGAGAATGAACACAAAGAATAAAACCACCAATTTTAGTGATGGAATGTGTAAGTCGATTAAAATCCCATTTTGTTGAGGGAAAGAATATTGATCCACCTAAGGATGAAGGCAACGAGATAGAATTTCGATCTGTGTCCTATTTCTCTTGGAAATTGCTAGTTTATTAAGTGTCATTTTACCGACGAAAGATAGGAATCTTGCCTAGTTTTAAGAATAGTGA
>JBBBDQ010001028.1:3062500-3135000 GCA_037127315.1 Ascarosepion bandense
CAGTGCGGTTTTGTCAAGGACACTGGAACAAGGAACGCAATATTTATGCTTAAAATGTTACGAGAAAGGGCAATAAAAATGATGAAGGAAGTGTGCCTGTGTTTTATAGATTATGCAAAGGCATTTGACAAAGTAGGCTATAAAGATTTGATAGCAACCTAGACATATTTGGGAAAGGCATGAACCTTTACTGGCAGCAAACTGCCTGAAAACAGATGGAAACGAGTTCAGCAGATATACAAAGATAGAAAGATGTGTAAGACAAGGATGTGTCTTTTTAGTGTATCTATTCAACTTATACAGTGAGATAATTCTATGAGCACTAGAAGTTATGTCAAGATACATCATCGGTGGCTACAATCTTAACAGTATAAGATACGTAGATTATATAGCGCTGATAGCAGACACAGAAAGTAAACTACAAGACCTCCTACAGAAGGTAGATGAAGAAAGCAAAAAGAAAGGACTAGAAACAAACTACAGGAAAACTTAATGCGTGGTCATCAATAAAGGAAGGTGCCCAAAATGCGAAGAGGGGCGTGGAATAAAATCAAGCTCGTACAGAAATTTAAATACTAGGAAAGTGTTCTTAAAGAAGACGGAAAGTGAGTCACTAAGATTAGCAGGCGATTTGGCATGACCAAGGCTGCATTCCAGAAGCCGTGTAGAGTATTGAGAGATAGGAAAATTTCGCTAGAAATAAAAAAGGAGGACTGGAGTTCTATGTGATGTCTGTTCTTCAATATGGCAGTGAATGCTGGACAATCTCCTCAAAGATGAAGGAGAGAGTTGAAGCAACCGAAATATGTTTCTACAGAAGGATGCTGAGAATAACATGAACCGAAAATGTGAGCAACGATGGGGTTTTGGAGAGGATGGAAACGAAAAGGTAACTAATAGGAAAAAACAGCTGAAGTTCTTGGGATATGTAATGAGGAAGGAGGACTTGGAGAATTTCATACTCACAGGTTAGATAAAAGGAAAGAGAGGCAGGGAAAGCAACGTGTAGCATAATTTATGGGCTTGAGCAAACGGATGTCAGAGCGGAGTTTGGGTTGCGTAACAGGAGAAAGCGTGCTAAGAGCCCTTAGGGATAGAAAGATGTGGGAGGCATTGATCGCCTTTATCCAGAGAAGATACTTCCCACCTTTGACTCGTGGCTAATCTGTACTCGTGAATTTTCTATGTTCCTGATGTTAATTATTATATAAAGTGAAGAGATTTCATTAAAAACAAAATTAATGTCGACTGAACAAATTCAAATATATGCTCCTAAATCTTAAGATTTAAGAACACTGAAAAATATTTTTAATTTAGTGTTACTGATTTTCAGTTTTAAGAAATATTGTTTCAAAACTTTTTTTATATATATTCGGGAAAAACTGACATGTATTTTTATAGTGAATTTTTAAAACGATCTTTTCATTACTGATAGACTTGATATTAAATAAAGATGTGTTTGAAGCATTGAAACATGTAAAGTACAATGACATTTAAAGGGGAAAATATCTTTTAAAAATATCTTTTAAAAAATTACTGTTTTTATTCTTCAGGAAATAAAATGAAAATAAAACCCTGCATTATTTCCCGTGTATTAATAATTATAGCACGATAATATGAGCCAATATTTGCATTTGAAAATTAAAAGAAAATAGTATGAATGTCACCCAGACCCATTTATGGAGTTAGAAACTTTCATGGGACTTCACAATTCACACAAACAGAACATTTTTTTACTCTTTCTTCATCACCCGAGTGAAAATCCCCTACCCTTCTCTGCTAGTGGGTCTCTCATTAAGATAGTGTATTGAGGTAGTAATATTATCTGATTCCTCAGTTCTGTCCGATTATTGGCCTTTGCTAAAAATAAAAACTTTAGTTCTCTCCATCTCTTAAAATCGCCACTTTTCTCGCGTGGCCAGTGAGATAGACTCCATTTAGAGTTGAATTTAAATGTAACTCATAATTTTGTTTCAATTTGTCTTTGAATATATTTACTTTTCTTTGTTAATTGAACGTTCTCCTTGGTTTATTTTTTTAACTTGTCAGAAATTTATGTTGCAGGTAGTTTGGACTTTGAACTAAGTTAAAACTTTTCTTTTATTATATTTTTTCTTTTCTTTTTTTTATTGGAGTAGATAGACCCTTCTATTGCCCGGTTCATACAACTCCCACATGTATTGAACAGGAGTAGATGCTCATCTCTTGTTTCTAGTTCAGGAAGTGGTTTACCGGCTCTCTTTTTTTTTCCTCAGACCTCAGCAATGGTGCTTCTGCTATTTCCCTTCGATGTGCGTGGTCGGTGTCAACGTCTCTTCATCGTGAGGGTACTGGGTTGGCAGTTTTCTAGTTGCTGCTTCTGACTGGTAGTTAGGAGCCTTACCTCTTGCGTAGCGCCAGGAGCGGCCGCTCTGATCAGCGGTTGCATAATACTGGGGTTCTTGCAGTGCCATGTCGCGCATGGATAGGTGTCCTTGCAGGCGCTTTCGGTGGACAACCCCGAGGTCACACTTTGCTGCAGCCCGCTCCACTTCCCGTCCAGTGCATGTCGCAGCTAATGACCGTTTGCCTCCTCTACTCGAGGTCTCTCTTCAACAACAACATTAAACATGAACATCCATATTTCCGCAAAAAAACCTAAACCAGGCAAATTAAAATCACCTAAACCTCTTAACATTTCCTTTAATAACATCCGGGGTATCCGAACCAACTTCTGTAGCTTTCTTTCATGACGTGACGTCCCCTGACATCCTAGCTCTTTGTGAGACTAATCTCAACCCCTCAATTCCCTAATCCAGGAGGGACTCCAATATCCAAAAGGCATGGGCTTGGTGTTTATATCAGCGAACGTCTCCCTCTAGCTAGGGTGATCTCTCTTGAATCCTTGACCATTATTCATGTGCTTCCGTCTGTCACTTCTAAGCTCAGTTAGCTATCTTTTCTTTCTCTACCGCTCCCTCTCATCTCCTGACTTTTTAGTACTTGATATCATCTCCAATAATATTGATAAGGCCATTTCTTCTCATCCATCTACCCATATATTTGTGTTTGGTGACTTAAACGCCCATCACACCAAGTGGCTGGAAAACTCACCGATCTTGCTGATGTCAACACCATGAATTTGTCAATCTTTCAGTCTCTTACCCAAGTGGTGGATTTCCCCACACGTTTCTCCAATAACCCTAATAGAAGGGACTCTCTACTAGACCTATGCTTCATTCCATCCCAGACTCTTGCAATGTCAGCAGCTCTGCCTTCTCGGAAACTCTGACGTTGCGGTTGTTTTCGATAACATCTCCTTCCACTCCCACTCCACCCAAGAAACTCAGACCAGCAGAATATCCTACTGCTACCAAAGAACAGACTGGGACTCGTTCCTCGACTTCCTGTGTGACGTATCTTGGAACAATGATTTTAGTCTTCTTATTGAAAACTGTGCATCCGAGGTCGTCTCTTGGGTTAAGGCTGGCATCGATGCTTTCATCCCAGCCAGGAAATTTCATCTTAAACCCATTCGTCCCTCTTTTTCTCGCCCGCTTGCTCGGCCTCCATTGCCCACCGGAATCACTTCTTCCGACTTTATAGAAGCCACGCATCGGACCATATAAGACACCTTTTTGCCTCAGCTCGTAATAAGTGCAAAGAGATAATTAATGAAGCTAAGAGGTTGTTTGCTGCCAGAATGAAGCAGCGCATAGAATCCCGTAAATTCAGCACCAAGGACTACTGGCTACTTTGTAAAAGGGTGCTTACAACATTAAAACCTCAATAACCTCTCTAATCAATGAATTTAAGGTCTTCACTTCCTCAGAGGACAAGGCTGAATGCTTTGCTCGCAGATTCTCCACCAGTTCGAGACTAGGTTCGTCTGGAGTATCTACACACGACTTCTCACCTAGAATGATGCCCAACTGAATGACCTTCTCATTACCCCCTCGCTGGTCTCTATGCTAATCTCAAAGCTTGACCCTCATAAAGCGGCCGGAAGGGACGGAATCCCAATCATAGTTTTGAAGAAATGTGCCCCTGAACTCTCCTCTGTCCTCTCTAAGCTCTACAACTACTACCTATCTGCTTCCTGCTTTCCTGCCTGTAAATTCCTCTGTAAATTCTATATTTAAGAATTCTGGAGAATACTCGGACCCCGCTAATTACCGCCCTATCAGCCTCCTACCGATCTTTGGCAAAGTGTTCGAAGCCATTATCAACGCCAAGGTGATTCAGCATCTCACAGCCCACAGACTCTTCTTGGATAAACTATGGTTTCCGCTTCACTAGGTCTACTGCTGATATTCTAATGACCATCACTGAATATATATACCAGGCTCTCGACAAGAAGACGAAGCTCGAACTGTTTCCTTGGACATTTCAAAAGCGTTTGACAGAGTCTGGCATGATGGCCTTCTACACAAGCTGCAGAGCTATGGTATAAATGGACAACTGTTAGACCTAATCCATTCATTCCTCTCTAATCGCAGAAGGTAGTATTAAACGGACATGCCTCCCAAAACTACTATACGAACGCGGATGTCCATCAAGGTTCTATTCTAGGTCCTACGCTCTTTCTGATCTACATTAACGATCTCCCCGACGTAATCAGATCCCAAGTAGGCATGTACGCCGACAACACCACCGTTTACTCTCGCCTCGACCAAAAATCTGCGGCTACCGAGCTCGAGAAAGACCTCCAATCCATGGTGGACTGGGGTAAGAAATGGCTCGTAAAATTTAATGCTTCCAAAACGAAGCTGCTCTCTATTCACCATCGTAGACAATCTCTCCTACCTCCCATTTGCATGGAACAGGCTTGCCTCCCGGAGAGTAAAACACTACGCCTCCTTGGTCTCTCACTCTCAGCGGCCCTCAAGTGGAATGACTACATCGAATCCATTGCTAAATCCGCTGCTAAGAAGTTCGGTTCACTGTGCAGGGCCAGGAAGTGTTTCCCGTCTGAGTTCATCCTGCACATACATAAATCTACCATCCGCCCGTGTATTGAATACTGCTGCTACATCTGGTCGGGTTCCCCTGCTGTTCACCTCGGGGTTCTTGACAGAATCCAACGTAGAATCTGTAATGTGATAGATACCGACTTGGCAGCTCGGCTGCAGTCGCTATCTCACCGGCATGATGTGGCTTCTCTGTGCCTCTTCTATAAATACTTTCACGGCTTCTGTTCCAATGAACTTAGATCACTGGTGCCTCCTAGGTATTAATTTACACGAGTTACTAGATTAGCAACTAGGTCTCACCCTTTTACAGTCAAACCTATAAAATGTAACCGCAATTTCTACTCTAACATCTTTTTTATCGCACCTCCCGCCTGTGGAATTCCCTTCCATATACTTGCTTCCTCGACAGCGACAATCTCCAGTAATTTAAATGTAAGGTCAATAGACATTTCCTATCTCAGTAACTCGCATCCATTCTCTTAATCTCTTTTTCCCTCTACTCCACCCCTGTTCTCGATATTCTCATCCGTCTATTATCCTCCTCCTGTCATTTCCCATAACTAACCCACCTTTCTCATCACTTTCCTCTATGTAACCCCCTGCGCAACAGTGGCAGTAAAATAGCTTGCTTGGGGTCAGAAGATTAAAAAAATCATCGCTAATCCCCCCCCAGGGGCACCTCGAAGTAGTGTAATGGTTAGCAAGCTTGTCTCGCTAGAATCATTGCCTAGTTGACTAGTGAGTTCGATACACACTGGGTGTCCCATACTTTCGTCCTTGTGTCACATCTAAGCTGCGCTCAAAAAATTACCTAAATATCATGATCAAAGATCACAAAAATAGAATGTGCTTTCTTATTGATATGGCAGTTCTTGCAGAATTTAATGGGTCTTTGAAGATTTTAAAAACAAAAAACTATAAAATAAATAGATCTTTTAAAGGAAATTTCAGAATTGTAGCACAAGAAAACATCAACAATTCTAGTTGTAGTTAGAGTCCTCAGAGTGATTGGAAACTGTTCCGATAGACTCATTGAATAGATTGCTGGTAGTCCATGCCTTAAATAAATACAAACAATTGTACTCACAATTACAGCTCACACATTACGATGAGCATTATCTACGTAAAATATATGGCATTTTATTTTTATTTTTACAAAAATGATCAGTGAAAAATGTCGTTAGATATCTAGTTGGGTCCCGGAAGGAAATATATCTTCAACAGAAATGAAAAGAAATAATTACAATAATGACACTTTTCAGGGCCATCAAAAAACGATTTTGAGACTGATCATATTTGTGTTTAATTTTTTTTTTGTCCCGATAGAAATAGAGTAAAGATAAATAAATCACCTGGTAAAAGGTTATATGACTTGAAAAATACTTCCAAACATTTCGATAGATAGCCTGGCGTATTTTATGTCGCGGTTTTTGAATGTATGAAGCAGTGTTATAAGAAAATTACTATTTGCCCTTTGAATGGGTTTTGAGTCCATTAGCCGCTTAAATTTATCGTTATATTTTATGCCAGAAATCGAAATCTGGTTACTGAATCAATAGATTTGCTATTTTTTTCTTTGAAACAAATATATGAGAAGGGTATGGGATTTCAAAAAGATGTTAAATTCTTCTCTTCTCGACCTCCATCAAATTACTTAAATGTCTAAAATCCAAAACTAATTTTGTTTTTTAAGGATTGACTTTTAGACTTTCAAATAAATTAACAATTAAACTTTAAAGATGACATTTATCTATTTAAAACGCATTTTTTAGCTTTTAGAAAGTTTGTAGATGTTCTTTAATCTCTCACTCTCATATATATATATATATATATGTGTGTGTGTGTGTGTGTGTGAAAAGACATGCAAGGGTTTTTTTTCATTGTCTATCAGACAAATGTTGCAGAGTAAACTTTGGTTCATTTTCTCTTTTCTTTTGGAACTAGCACCTGAAAATATATTCTTCAGTGTAGCCTACCATTAAACAATTTTCGTCTGAACTTTTTGTCTCTTGGAAAACAGAACCGAAATTTTCCCAGTAACTACGTGAAATGAAACCATCACCTATAGTAAATCTATCCCAGGAGAACAGAACGGCTATCAAAAGCACACTGAGTACAGGCTTAACGAACTTAGATACTGCTGATAAAGGCAATAACAGAAGTGAAATGTCATAAATTCCAATGTCATGACATGATTTATGGGCAACATTTTAAGTTGCCCTCGACGGAGGAAGTCGTAATGTTTCTATTTAGACAGTCATAAACCTCCGATCTGAGAATGAACATTGGCTACACACAAGCATCAATAATTAGAGTCATTTCACAAATTAATATTTTTGAAATTCGAAAAAGGCCAACTCTGCTTTTATAGAGATTCGCAAACAACAAATCATAAGCTTACATAGAAATCTCAGAATCAACAAAGCGTCATTTTTATTTCTACATGTCTAAGGAAAAAAAATTAAACACCGAAAAAAATTTATTTAATCTCTGGTTTGTTTGTGTTGTTCCACAAAGTTTTGGTTTAACGGGAAATATATGTCCGGTTTGGTGATTGTGGTTCTTTTGCATAAAGTGTTAATATAAACACATTGTTAATAATTCATAAAGAAATCTGGAAAAAAATAAAATTTATCATACATATTAGGTTTATTGCGGTAGAAATAACACATTCAAATATTTGGTTGAATAATATCCAAAAGTTCTCTATCAAATTTTTGAACATCTTTCAAATTTCCAAATTACTTTGTAACCAGTTAATTTGCCAAATTTCTTATTTGACATTATTTTACTATACTATCAACGAATACTTTCGAATGTTGCTACATTCGTTTTCAAGGATGAGGTTTTGTGTATATTCACCAAACTGTTTTTGTTTAATGCCGGCGTTCTCACGTTTGTTGGAACCAATTTAATGTCACTCGAGGTGACGACATTTAAACGACCAAACTAGAATGTAAAAAAGTCAAGGTTTTTATGGAAACTCTACAAGAGCTATGAGCAAATAATCCATGAAATATTCCCGGGGATCCAGAGAGGTTGAAGTAAAGATAAAATCCCAAAAAGAACTTATTTGATAACTTCCAATACAAGGTCACGGATTGCGATAAAATGCATTTTCGGAAAGATCTACAAAAGCAAGAAAGATTTTAGAATACACCAAGGCCGTATGCAATGACTAGACAAATACTGTCAGAAGAGCGCACAGGTTAAAAACAGAGAGAGATCAATAGCCCACCCCACACCATATTGTTCTGTTCCAACCTCTCAATACGAATTATTACTAAAACTAATAAAGTGACCCATGAAACAAGGAATAATGGCAAATGTTTGATAACTATATTGATTAAATTGTGCGTTTAATATTAATCAAAAGCCGCCAAAAATATTTCGAACAAGAAAGAGCCCCACCAAATCCGGTCAAAGAAAATAATTCCTTAAGAAATTTAGACAAGTGAAAGCCAGAAAGGAAGACCAATGGCAGTATTACAAAATGTGAGGGTGGAAAGTTAAACAGTACAATGATCTGAATAACATAATGAAACCAAAAAGACGAAAAAGCGGTAACTGCTTAAAAAATACAGGGTTTCACCTTCGCAAATGTTTATGGCTCAAAGAGACACGACAAAAACCCATAGGCAATGAAATTACTGACAATCAAGTAATATTTCTAAGTGTTAAAGAAACTTAGATTTACCATTTATATATTTGATAAATCTTTAACTTGCATGTATTAGAAAAAGGCATAACGGACTGCATCATTTTATCAAGGAATCTAATAATCAAAGATAATGAACCCGACGAGAGTAGTCCAATATGAAAAAACAGAAAAAGAACCCCAATTCCATTCGAACATGAATACATGACTTAACGATAAGACTAGTTACATATACAAGATGGCTTTTGACAGCGCTAGAACAGTCATATAAAAAAGGCTAGAATATACTTAATCAAAACCAAGAATATTTGTTGAAAAAAACACACAAACGGAGAAACTTTGCTTTAAAATTGAAAAAAACAACACTCACTTCAAATTCAGTCACAAACTTAGAAAAGATATTCCATATTGTGATTTCCAAAGGAAAAAATGCAACAACCTGCAAACTTTACTAAGAAATAAATCCTATATTCTAGGTAGTTTAGTAACATAGATTTTACCGCATGACATATTGCTTAGATTATTGTGGACCATTATACTATTATTAGTATGAATGAGTCAATAGGGCATATTCACAAGATGGAAGAAAATAAATTACTGCTGGTGATACGAATACATTTATGACGTACTATTCAGTTCTGTAAATATGCATAAATAGGAGCAAAGAGAAAAAACAATGTGTCAATTGTTTAAATCGAAGAGAATACCTCCGGCATATACTAAGCAGTTCTAGAGCACTGCAAAACCAAACAAACACGTTACTGGTGGCACCATAATGAAGTGCTAGGACTATATTGCAATAGAAAAAGCCATACAAGACAACTAATATCATGAAAATGAAAAAATTGAGCAAAGTAAATGGAAAGGAAAAAAATGGTGTAAAAACAAAGAAAACGTGTTAAACATAACCTGACTAGTAACTGCAAGTGGGGAAAACCAATGAAATTCCCAGAACATTATCGAATATAGAACTAGTTCACGAGGGGAAATAAACTATTACATATCCTAAATAAACTATTACATATCCAGAATGAAAATGTGCATTGCAAAAAATAATAAGGCTGGCAAACACGGTGCTAAATTAGAGAAATCTAGTGCAGAGATTTTGCAGGCAAATAATTCACTGAGTTGTTAAATTTTAAATTATGACTAAATGTTAGAATTAAAACAAAAAAGAAAATTTTAAATCTATATAAAAAAAGAGCAATGTATTTTTGATCTATTTAATGAAAAACCTTGATCCAAGCGTGCGCTACAAAAGAAGTAACAAGTTCTTTTAATTTATTTTTTTAAATGTAAACATTGTTACTGCTGTACAAAAGTGAAACCCGCGCGATCATGTGTAGATGAAAGTCTTGAAAACCCTTTTCTTTACTTTTCACAACACCATATATTTTAGAAATATTTTAAATATTCTTGTTTTTTTATTTTTAAAAAATATAAAAATTGTAAAGCTTAAAACTTAAGGATTACACGTATGCAAGTCATATTTAACATGCGAAAGCTGATCCTCTTTTGTACAAACATTAAAAAATCATAATTACAAACACGAATAACTTGTAAAATTATTCTTAATCATCATTTGTTTTTAATTTTATCGAAAGTTACTATTTCAAATAGAAAGGTAATCTCAAAACATATTATTGCAAACTTTCATCTAAGTACTTTTTCTTTTTACGCATGAACATTAAAATTATGCGAAAATCACCAAAATTGAATTTTACATAAAACAAATTATACAAAACTTAACAAGCATTCAAATAAAACAAAACAAATTGAAACGAAAAAAAAAAGCAGCAGTTGTCAGCGACATAAAACAAGCAAATTGAGTTCGCAAGAACTGCAAACAATTTTCCTTGGGTGAAAACCAAAATTAAATTTACCAATAGATTCTACCAAAATGCACAGATTAATTTTAAATTATTTCCATAAATGTTTTTCTTTGTTTTTACAGAGAACTAGGATTCATTGGAAATATTCATTAGCGAAAAATTAATATTACTGTTTTATTCTTTGGAATTGTACATATAGCACGAGTTCCGACTTCATAGCAAAATTGTAGTATTAAGTGGCTATAGAACGACTAAGCTAAATGAGAAGAGTTTTTGTTAAGAAAAATATTTGTGTGAGTGGGTCAGTAATTGTAACTAGCTAGGTTAAAGATAAGGCAGTATAAACCCTCTTTCCTTTTGTTGGCCTAGTGTCATATTTCTAATTTTATTGCAATGAACATTTTTTTACAGAGGCCTGGTAGGCTAGCTCAGAGGTGATCATTCCTAGTTGGGTCACCTGTGAGAGTGGCACCTGATGTTTTAGATCTCTGAGATCCAAATGAAAGAAAATACCCCTTACAGCACACCAGCAGGATGCCTGAAATATGCTTATGATATATGTTAATAAATTCATTTATCCTACTCCTAAAAAGCGGCGTGATTTCTGCGTAACTTCAAGTTGGGAAATAAGTCCTTCAACATTTTGTTTTAATTTATTTGCTCTCATTCTTCTTTCTAACGCTATCTATCTATCTATCTATCTATCTATCTATATATATATATATATATATATATATATATATATATATATATATATATATCTTATTATGTTTCTATCTATCTTTTTTGGTAGCGAAAGTAAAACGAGGCTCTGGTATAGCAACGAAATTTATTTAGTTCGAGCAAATATTTATTCTACTGTTCTTTTTTTAACGGGTGCGAATAAATTATCAAGTATATGCAAAATTATTCGGCGCTTTCCATTTTTTTAATACTAGAGACTGAATGTACATGAGAAAATTGGTTTAAAATGAAATATAGAAAATTTTTACACATCTTGTAAACTTCAAAATCACTTGTTTCTCTGAATCTTTGCACTAACGGTTATCGTAAAGACTTCAACGCAATGTTTATTTTTCGAAGCTTCTTCCTTCTTTCTCTGTCTCTGATTCTCTTTCTATGCTTGTATTTTATTGTTTCTCTTCCACATTCCCTCATTCTAATTCTGTTTATTTACCTTTTACTTTTGCTTTAATTTTCTCTTCTGGTTCTCTTTCTTTCTCTGCGACACTTTCTATCTCTCTTATTCTTTCTTACGGTCTTTTCCATTATGTTCCTTTTCAACTTTTTGTCATGTATTTTATAGATTTAGGTAATCCTCCGTTTCCTTTTCGCTTTTATCAGTGAACATGCATCATGACTTTTTAGATAAAATAGCGGACTGGTTTCAAATTGCCTTCTCCAGGGTTTTGATATTAGAGTTATTCTTCTTAGTCCAAACTTTTTTCAGAAAACCATGCAGATAATGAAGAAAATGAACCTAGAGTTATGTTCGCCAAAGTCTCGTAGAGAAGTATTGTATGGCGGGCCACTTGTATCCAAGGATGCCTGTTTACTAGGGCGGCTAGCTAATCCTCATTGCAGACAAATGCTCAGGCACATTTATGTTTGTTCAACATCCTCAGTGAATACATGTTTTTATTGCAACGATGCTGAGTCAATCTTAGTTACAGATTCTATGAGAGAGCGCATTATCTAGCGTGATCAACAGTCTGAACAAGATCAGGACGCTCAAACCCTCAGTCACAATAACTTGGGATTTCGTGCTAGCACAACCATCGACGGCTTCCAAAGTGTCCCGTCTACTCAATTTCACTCGCAAGGGTCAACCTGTGAGATGATTTTCAGACGCTTTCTAAAGATGCATCACGCTTGGATTACCTTTTCCAAACGGATAATCGCAAGAAATCACCTTCCAGACAAATCGAGCAAAAACTCGATTAAAAAATGAAGAATTCAATGTGTCGTACTGACCCCAAAATAAAACTGATTTCGATCCCGTTGTGGAATATGTTGAACAAATATTTTCAATCTGTAGAATTACTTGCAGTAGCTTAAATTACTTCTGTTAATATATTTGCAACCGATCCTAGAAAAACCCTTTAGAGGGATTGATGAGGCCATACCCGATTGTGCTAGTGCTTTTTTAAAACGTACACGAGGAACCCCCATCTTAAAAAGTGAATACAATATTTGGGTTCATCATCAGAATATATGCATTTGTGTATTGATATTTCTCAAGTCTAATTTGGCAGTGTAAAATGTCAAGTAGTCACTAAACTCAGTTGAAACAACAAATCGCTTTAAAATAATAAACTGCTAGCATGCGCTACGAATGCATTCTCAACTTTTAAGCTTAGTTTCGTATGGAACAAGATGAAATAGAACTTAAGACAACTGAGCTGCACTAAGTCAAAGAATCTGACTAACTCTTCGATCACTCATGGAAATTTTGTCTATACTCGAACCTCTAACACCAAATGATGGTACGCACATATCTCAATGGTTAGGCTAATTCCAGTATTTCTTGTGTTTACCTTTTTTACCTTCTTGTCGGCTGGAGCGTCAGAAAACACCGACTGCACAACTGCATAGAGGTATCTCCACAATGAGGCATCCTGGGTATGACGATAAACTAAATCCGTATCCTGAATTTGACGATAAACTGCAACCGGAAGCTGTTGTTTCCAGGTTCACACTGACCCGGAGTGGTAGCACCTCTTAGGATCCGAGCTATGGACAAATATTTAACCCTAAAACTAGGGTCAAAATACTATGAAATCATAAAAATAGATTTTTGTAGGAAAAAATTCCAGCAATACTTTTTTGGAGAAAATATCACCAGCAATTTAGTTTTTAAACGAAAAAAGTATTATCTAACATTACATTTTTGGAAAAAATATTAACAGCAATAATTTTGCAGAAAAAGTTATATATACCAGTTATATATCTGACTCTCGACAAAACCCTCTTTACAAAAATCTATCAATGAAACCTGATTTTAAAACTGATATCTTACAAAGAATACATATTCTATTTATACGAATAAATGGTCAAAATCTTGTCGGCACTAAATAACCCATTAAGTATGATATGTCAACGAACCATAACTTATTATCCATTTCCTTATTTATTCCTTTTTTAATTGCCAGTTGTTTTATATGAATGAAATGGTAAAAACATCAATTGTTTTCCACGAACCGATTTGTATTCGAATGATATTGTAACAAAAACTTAGTTTTCCACTGACAATCAAAATGAATTGACACGCTCAACCGAGTCTCTACATCACTAGTTTACTAACTATTTATAAACCTTGGATGATGCAAAAGTGCCATCATAGTATTAGTTAGAAATGTCCTGTTCCAATTAATCAATCATTTTTACCCATATTAGGTTTTACACATACTCCTAAAACCATAAAGTTGATTTTGGAAAAAGATGTAAATCTCCTTTGTTTTTCTTTCACCCTTCAACAACTTTTTATATCACCTTTCAAAATCTGTCTTTCTTAGTCTCTTTTACAATAATCTGCTCTATTCTTATCAGCCATTTCTAGTCACACGTTGTTTATAAACGTTTCCCCTTTCCGTTGACGGTTCAATCAACCAACTCGATTATTCTTCTTCTCCAGTACACTATCTTTGTTGATCTAATTTGCAAATAACGACCTCATCCTTGCAGTTTATACGATCTTTCGTTCATTGACCAAACCAAGCACTCTATCGAGCAATCGGAAACATTGACAATAATCTTACAGTAAATACAACGGACATCTAATCCAAACACATCTTGATTGCTAATAGCCTGCCTTTCTTATAGCTATGTTATCTTTAATTTCACATGCCCAGAAAAGAATTATGCAAGACATGCCAGGTACTAAGCTCCATTTTGGGAAATACCTTTCCTATGGCCAATAAATTCTAAATGGGTTTATTCTTTGGCTCTGTGTGTCATCTTCCGCATTTACACATAGATATAAATATTTGTTAGAATCAATGAGAAGTCTTTGACAACATTCGCTATGATATTGATTCTTTCAAGATAAAAATGGCTGCTCGGTAATTTTATGAGTTTCATTTTCACCGAATGCTCAATTGCTACTACCTTATGCCAGATTAAGCCTCTTAAGTAACTATTTAGGTTCAAATAAAGGTTGTATATTTTGTTAAATGCTGTTTGTCTTGTTTTGTTTTTCCAAGAGTAAAAGTAAATACACAGGCTAAGGTTTTAATTCCAAGAAGTCAAAGAGAAAGAAAATTGCGTTACTTCACTCTTTTCACTGGGAAAATACTGTGTCCCAAGAATTGCTTTTTATTGGCTTATAAAATCAGCCGGTCGGGCTTTTAATAAATACGAAGGAGTCTCAGTCAGCAAAAGGAAGAAGGAAGTCAAAGAGAGAATTTGGCTGGACCTAAACTATACAATTATCTTCTTTCTTTTATTCTTCTCTTTATCTATTTTTTCCTCCTAATTGTTGCGAGAGAAGTGTTCAGTACTTTGATTGCTGTTTTTTACTTTTTATTTTATGTACCGTGTTTCTTCATAACATAGATGATTATGGCCCTCCACATCTTCCTTGCCCCTGTAACTCTTAATAAGGTTTGTCTTTTTGTTATTTATCCAAGACCTTTATTTTGCAATCCATTTACTCAAGTATGTTATGCATGCTTTCCTCTGTCCTTCCATCCCAGAATCTGTCCAGTGAGTAATAAATATTCTACCTTCTCCTTCCTCATTACCAACCCCTAAAATTTCAGCTGCTTCTACTTGGTGTTAAGCATATGCTTCCTTTGTTTTTCATTCTCTCCAAAACCTCGTTGTTGCTCACATATTCAGTCTACAATATCCTCAACATCTATCTGTAGAACCACATTTCTTTTGCATCAAGTTCTTCTTCATCTTTGATGAGATTGTCCAGCATTCGCTTCTATACAGGAGAACAGATATCATGTAACAGTTCAGAACTCTTTTCTTTGTTTCCAAAAGAAACCTCTCTCTCTCTCTCCCTCCCTCCCTCTCTCTCTCTCTCTCTCTCTCTCTCTCTCTCTCTTATTACTCTTCTTAGCTTTTGGAATGCATTTTTGACTATTCCAGTACCTCTTCAGATGCCAGTGTCGCACTTTTCTCATCTAGAACATTTACCAAATATTTCAATTTCTGACGTTTTGATCCCATTAGTTAAAAATAACGGCCGCTATTGCCTCTGAACAATTATTGGTTTTTAATTCACCCAAGTCCACGTTAATTTCGTCCGATTAACTGATATTTATCATACAATTGAAGTTGGGGTATTAATTACACTAATTTACTAAGTTTCTTGTATATATAGTATTATGCATATTGTAAATATTCATTGGGGTGTTCATTTTCATATACCGTTATTCTATTGACCATCCCACAGACAAATTGTACACATAGAGATGGTTAGTTAGTACTTCATAAAGGTATTATGGTGGTTGTAGTAAGAATGGTAAGTAATAATGTGGCATTTTGATACTACGTTTATTGTATTGTTTGTTTGGGTCAATGATTACAGACAGCTAAGTTTAAGATATGACTGATGACGAACAGCTTTCCACATCCTTGCAATTGGCCTTGTGTCACATTTGTTGTATTTTTACAAAAATAAAATTTATTGAAGCTTACATTTAAGACAACATGAATTGTCTCTAACAATTCTAATACATAGTCGATGAGTTGCTTTCCTTGAAATAGTGTGAAATAAATTTCTAATCTGCCAACAGAGCTTTAGCAACAGGTTTATCAATTTAATTCAACTCATGTGTACTTCTGTTGAAAGAACTATTGAAACTGTTAAATCTTAATTGTGCTTTCATGGGTTCAGCCGTAGGTTTTAATCAAGCATTGTTGTTTTAGATTCTGTTAAAAGCAATCCACGTTGCCGAGAATCGTCACTAAACAAGTAAACTGCACATCGTTAAATGTATTACTGAAAGAATTATTGGTAAATTCAAACAAAATTCGGGGAAAGTTAAAGTTTGTTCAGGAAATGAGTTCAGAAGTTATTACATTAGGATATATAATACACCGATGTTGGAACTTGATAATTTAACAAACCATTAGTAGTGAGTTCAATTTTCCCTGGCGGTTTCACGAATCCTGTCAGTGACCTTTTGGTCAAATTCAATCGATATATTTACAACTTTTAGAACGGCACAAAATGTGAAAAGTGTAATTATATGAAGAAATTCGGATTCTGTCAATTCTTTCAGTGTGAAGGTCTTGCCTTCCTTAAAATTTAATGTTTGCAATAGTGACTTAAACATGGGATTGAAACCGATTATCGGCAACAGAAGGAAACATTGGTTTTTGTTCACAAAGTAGTAATAATGTAGGATAAACGGAAGTTATTACTTCTTATTAAAACTCTCCATAATTTATTCAGTTTAACTTTGCGTCATTTCATATATATATATATATATATATATATATATATATATATATATATATATATACTGAAGGACACAGAGTTAAACTGAATAAATTATAATAAACAACAAACAAGAGATTAGCTATTGATGCTATATTCACCTTAACTTTGTGTATCCCAAAAGAAAGTTTCGATTATACATTTATATATAGGGAGAGATTGGGCAAAACACGTTTCACATCACTTTTCTTTCACCAAGGGAGAATGATATCATCATCACTACTGTAAACCTGAGATTTCTTCTGACAAAATGAACAGTTGCACTTTCAATGAGGTTCAATACTTTGAACATCTATTGAGACTCAACTTCACTTATATATACAATAGATTGATAAAGTTGTAAGAGTAAATGGTTTGCTCCGGGTACAGTTCCCGAAATTTCAAAATTTCTTCTACCTTGCTGTATTTTAGAAAAGTCAAATTATATAAAAAATGAATAACTGCTGCAATTCCTCCACCGGAACGAACGAATCCTCACTCTTCATCCTTTATAGAGTTTACAATAAGTCTACTATTTCTCTTTGCTTTGAATATTGCAGTCACATCTGGTCTGGTGCATCTGCTATATATTTAAAGATTCTTGATGAAATCCAAAGAAGAATCAGTAATGTTATCGGCCCTGACCTGGCATCTCGATTTCAGTCATTTTTCTACTGCTGTAACGTAGCCTCCCAGTGTCTTTTCTATGAATACTATAATGTTAAATTTTTTAATAAATTCTTCTCAATGGTACCTAGACTAAGTATCTGGATGCAGGCAAGATTTCATCATTTTACAGTTGAAATGGCTCTAGTGTAACCGTACGTTTTAGGCCCTTCTCCTGTACTTCTCTCTTGTAAAGCTCTCTTCCGGATTCTTCCTTAAGAGTCACCTTTGATCTTCAGAAATTTAAATGGAATTTCAATTGTTATTTTCTGTCTTAATTCTTGTTATTTTATTATTCTATCTCAAAATTAGTGTTTTTTCTGTCATTCGCCTCAAACACTCAGTAACCCCTTGCGTCTTAGATGCATTATTGACTTGATTAAAAAATTGAAACAAAATCAAAATAAACCTCATCTTCCAGCCTCGATAAAGCTTAAAATCGTTTACGTGGTCTTATAAGGGAGGTATTATTATTTTCTCTCCTCACGTAGATATTCGCACAGACGCAACGCCTCAGACCTATCTTTAGCGTAAATATTCGAACGTAGTCCACGCTTTAGTTCCACCACTTCAGTCTTTTACAGAGTGAACTCACTATGCTACGTCCATGGATTTGAAGAAACCATATTTCCTCTGTATTCTATTTGTAAGAAGGAAGTTTCACTTAAATTTGTCCTGAGAACTGCTATTCTGTGGAATAATCTCCGAAGTGAATACTTTCCTGAACACTACAATCTTAATCTCTTCAATGCAAGGGACAATATTTATCTTTGCATCCTTATGTTTGTAATCTTCACATCATTCTATCTCTTCTTACATTCCTATCATACACATTCAGTAACCCTCTACCAACAGTGTCTCTCAAGACTTGTATTGAGTGAGAATTGGTATAAAAAACAGTGAAAATTCTATTAGAGAGAAGTAATTACCTCTGTTTGGATTATGTTATTACTGTGGAGGCACGATTTCGAATGATGATTTTTTAGGCAGGTCGCCCACCCGAGGAATAACAAAATAGCCGTACTCTATTGTTTCGGTCTTTAGTCTTGAGTACTATTAATCTGAGTTTGGTGAGTATGAGGAAATATATGACGCATTTATATTGTTTGTCGAGCTCTGGGCTTCTCATTTTCTTTTCTTCGTTTTTTTATTGATTTATATTGTTAATTTTTTCTTTCTTCTTATTTTTTGCAATTTGCAGTTAATCAATACTGCATTTCTCAGGAGGCGATGAGTAGCAAGAAGAGAATAAGAGAAAACACTTGAACAGTTTTGCAGTCAGATGTAAAAGAGTAAATCAATTCTCAGTAAAAACGTTCGTTTCAGAGAAGGCAAGAAAAACTACAAAAAATAAAAGTAACTAAATTCAGAAAACTATTTTTTCGACTAAAACATCTGTAACTTTAGGCTAAAAACAGCAGCAAAAGTATTTCTAGAAGTAAAATAAATATATCACGTTTGTGTGTATTTCAATGAAAAACAATTTAAGCATCGCTGAGTCAACAAATACACGAAAATACTCTTTTAGGAGGTAGCAGCGATAATGCTCCGAAGGGAATAAGGCTGGAACCCTGACTGCAATGTAGATGATATGTAGATATTTATCAGCAAGCCAACCTTGTACAAAGTCGAGTTTACAGTTGAAGCTCAAGTTTACATATGGGTAAAGAGACTAAAATATGCCCGAGCACCCTCGATATTTCTGTGGGTAATGATCCAGAAGAAGAGATTTTGACTGGTCGAAGACAGTCTCCTGGGGCACGAGCATATAATGCTAAATTGTAAACTTTGACCGATAAGGAAATAGATTATGGAAATATGTGCGCAAATATCTCGTTGATCATTGGAAAGATAAGAAAAATAAAATGTGAAAACTTCGTAGTTGTATTTCTTAAATAAAGTAATTGAGATTCGCTTGTATTCTCGGCTTCTCATAGCCTAACTGTTAAGGCAAACTTGTCTTAAAATTGGTACCCTGATAGAAAAAAGTGGCTTGTCCATAAAAATAATAAATTATAAAAATAGTTATAGTGCAAAAAATTATTATAATAAATTAATTATAGGTTCTTATTATCACTAATTCACTGATTCTAAAACCAATAAGAATCAGCTTTTCTCTTCTATACACACATAAAAACACGTGATATTGTCATAATCTGAAAGTCAGTTAACACGTGCGACAAATCCAACGAAAATTTAATTTGCTTTTTCTTTTCAGAACATAAATAACATTTATCTCTTAGCACTCAACAAAAAAAGGTAAGGAAACCTCAGACAATGCTTGTATATTCGAATTAAATTATCTGGACACTCATTACACAGATCTATAAAAACAGAAAAAAAACACGAGAAAGATGGCATGCATTTTAATTATTCTTTACCTTATCCTTATTATTCTAGTTTTGATCCAGAACTCAGAATTTTACTGAGTATTACGGTCTCTCGTGTTTCCAGCATCACATAACCAGATAATAAATAATACTCGTTTTGCTGCTTCAACAACATGCTGTTTCCAATTTTTGCAAGTATTTTTGTATATATAAGTGGAAGATTATAATCATTTACTCAGAGTTATAATAAAGGGAGTAAATTTTGGATTCCTGTGAAGGATTTTTTTAGAAAGAGAGATATCTAATCAAACAATATACCTACTAAATATTACATTCACAGTATGTTAACACTGCAGAGTGACTGGAAGTGTCGCAACTTTTCACAGCTGTTTTGTTTCTGAATTCATAATCTAATGACTGACGTATCAGCTGTGAATCAACATACATTGCTGATTCCACTGACCACGCTATATTCCAAAAAGCTTTAACCCCGATATTAAACACACTCTTCCCACATATATAGAAATTCTGAAAAGTAATATATAAAGATTTATATATATAAGCTACCTGATATATACTCTGTTATATACTAAGTAAATGATTTATACATTTTATATACTAAAAGGCAAAACGCGTCGGACAAAATGTATTTTCACTTTGTCATTAATTTTTCTAATACATATTTATGTAAGTATATGTGTGTGCTTATTTATGAATGTATATGTGCGTGTTTATTTATGTATGTATAACACACAAAAAAAGCTGGCGGTACGGAATGCTTCAGTAAACGAGGTTTTAGTAATATTGATTTTATCCAGGTGTTTCTTTTTGTCAATGTGTCGACATTTTCCTCTTTTCTTTGTTATTCTATGTTAAACGCAACAAATAAACACACACACACACACACACACACACACACACACACACACACACACATATATATATATATATATATATATATATATATATATATACACGCACATACACAGAGAAAATAATGGTAAACTATATGTTTATTAAGATATTTTAATATGTTTATCATTATGCACGCAAACGCATATACAATGAACTGAAAAGTTTTTAACTCGACTATTTCCCAAAGTCTGACCAAACACAAAAAATATTTTGTGATTTCCTTCTGCGTTTAGGCAACTTTTTTTCACTGATATTCGTTAATTGAAATACTACTGTAGGAATGTGGGTTGGTACGAGAAATTTTCAACAGTCTCCCACATTAATTTATATATATAACAGAACTGTCTGTCTTGGGGTGAAGTGAAGATCTCTTCACTGCATTATAACAATTTACAAGTAATAATCAAAATTTTCTGTCGACTCAGACGTTTTTATTTAACTGTCAATCTCTGTTCACGAAATGATACTATTTTTGAATTCGCTACGACCCCAGTAAGATGCCTTCCTGCATACAGAATAATTTATATACTTTTATCCGTATGATTTCATGATTTGCTTTCCGACTAAAATAATCAAACATTTTTCACGCATGCGCATTAAAAGGCGTTCAGTTTTGCATAGGTCAATATTTTCTCTACATGCACCTTTTTTCTTTAGGAATGAATAGAGATCTTTTAGTAATTTAGGATTAAAATAGTATTATTTACGTATATTCATAAAATATTTAGATAGATCTATGAAGGTACGTTAAATATTTATTCAAGAAATAAATGTTGTTCGTAAGTGCAGAAGAATATTTGCATAAAACAAATTGTAAAGTTGTCAGCGTATATTAAAAAAGAAAGACGCGACTTAATTTTTCATGTGTAGCATTACTGTTCATTTCAATTTGGATTTCATCAATCACGGTCGGCCTGTGTGTGTGCAGATATGTGCTGTGGGGTCCTCGCCATTGTTGGGTCCTAGATTCCCGTCTGCATGTAGAGACTTTTTTTCTTTTGTTCTACTGTTTATACATCTGTCATAACGTTGTTATACATAGCAAGTCAATTACTTGTTCATATATCAGAACAAATTGGGTAAAGCAGGGATCTCCACCCCCGGCAAAAAGTTCTTCATTCAGGTCGATTTTGCATCGGCCTTCTCAGAATATTGCTGAGTGTAAAATCTGTTCTGTTATTTAAAATTTTTTTAAATTGATAGGAGATTAAAGGGATCTAACCGCGGATTCTATGTCAGTAAATTATCTTTGATAACTCTTCCCTCCAAGTTGCGGACACTAGTTACTATGTTCTTGGTATAACGTAAAATATCACAATGTAAAATCAGTGAATAATTATTTATAACTATATATAGTGGAACTCATGCATGCACTTACAAGTAATTCATAATAATATTTAAAAATTTGAAATCATTTATTTTTGGCATATCAATTTTTGAAACTGTAAATGTTTGTCTTTCAATCAACCCCCCCTGCTATCCTCTTCCGCCCCACCCACTGTTTTAACCACTGATTTAAAGAGTGTGTTGTCATTTTTTAAGTTTGCTTCAGTATGGCACAGTTACGCTAATAAAGCACCCAATGAAGGTAAGTTTTACAATTCCAAAATTTAATTAGCAAAAAAAGTTTTTTCATCATGCAAGTTTTAAATGCAAAATTAGGAAACAAAATGGAGTGCGAAATAATCTAGTCTTGGAAAGTCCAACGCAAGTAGAAAAAAGTAATTCCGTTTGTATACGGCGCACTGCCAAGTAATAAGCAACACCTGGTTTAATATATTTCGATGTTGTTTATGTAAATTGAAAGACAGAAAAAATCAGACTATGTGACACTAATTGAAAGATTCAGAAATGCTTTCCTACATTCTAAAATTCAAGTGTTGACTGTGGAGCGATAATGTTTTTAAGTGTATCAAAACTAAATTAACAGAATTTAAAGAAATTTAAAGCAATGCATAAATTACAATACTACTATTTCCAAGACGAATCAATTTGCAAATAGATGAATGCTCATAAAAAAACAACAAGAGTTCAGTAAGCCACCTTTTATGGCGCACTAATAACGTCGGCAAAGGTATCATCCAGAATAAAGAACGACAAGTAAAAAAGAAATAGATGAAATGTGTAAATCTTGAGCTAATAAAAAAGAGATAATACTAAGAAAGTCCAGAGGATATAAGATGTTAAACAAAGATATAAGGAAAAAATACAGGTAAACCAAAGATAAGCCGCTCAACGAGAGTTTGCATGACATGTACTTTTAAAACCTGGCGTAAAATTGGCACTGACCAGAATAATGAGGGTCAAAACAGCAGGAACAGATGCGATTAAAATGGAAATCTTTCCAACCTTCGAAAATTTTTGGTATCAATCATAAATCGTTATTGATTAATATGTCAGCAGCGAAATACTACAAAACCTTAGTAGCTCTATCTTCATAGCAAAGTGAAAAGAACCCATGTGCATGTGAATGAGAATTCCATTGAACACTCAGCTCAATGATCCACATAACTAGAATTAGTTTACATATAGAGCAAATAGTAGAATTAAAGTATAAATAGGACAAGAATTGGAATTTTGGAGACACTAGTGCAAAAATGTATTTCTGGTGCGGGCTGCAGCAAAGTGTAGCCTCGGGGTTGCCCACTGAAAGCGCTTGCAGAGACACCTATCCATGCGCGACATGGCACGACAAGAACCTCGATATTATGCAACTCTTGATCAGAGCAGCCTCTCTTGACGCTACGCAAGATTTAGGGCTCCTAAATACCAGTCGGGAGCACTAACCAGAAAACTGCCAACCCAGTACTCTCACAATGAGGGAGGTTGCCACCGAAATCACACGTCGCAAGAAAAACAAAGTATCACACATACTAAGGTCTGAGGAAAGAAAACAGGACCGGAGACCACTTCCTAAACACGGAACAAGGGATAAGCCTCTACGCCTGTGCAATAGAGTTTGGAGGATTGTGAACCGGGCGATAGTACGGTTTATCTACTCTAATTAAAAAAAAAGTAATAGGATAAAGAATTACTAAGTTTACATTATTTAAAATCTAACAGCTGCATATTTTTTTACAAGTTAAAAAAAAATAACAAACGTTCAATTAAGCATAACAGACATGAAATTAAGGAAAATAAATATATCCATAAGGAAATACCAAATACATGAAAAATGACTTACATTTAAAGAATTCAAGCCTATGTGACACGAGACAAAAGGTGAGGTATTTGATGTGGGAATAGAAATATTAAGCTCATAACACAAAAATGGAAACGGCTACTAAGGTAAAAATACTTTTGCAAATTTCTGAATTTTAAGTTTTTGGCAGAGACCATAATCGGACAGGCAGGGCATGGTATCACTGGATGCTTGCTTGATCTAATTCAGTCTTTCCTATCTAACCACATACTGAAATCGTCTTGAATGGGCATGCCTCTATATCATACTCTATCCTAGGCTCGACGACCTTATCTTCATAAATGATCTCCCAGACGTGATCAAATCCCAAGTAGGTATCTACGCAGATGACACCACAATTTACTCCTGCATCAGTAACAAATCTAGCGAGGCGGACAAACATAACCTCGCTGCTGATCTTGAGAAGAACCTACACTCAGTGGTTTGTAAATGTCAATACTTTTAAAACAAAATTGCTATCTGTCAACCATCACAGGCAAACTCTCCTGCCCCCACTTATAAGCATGGACCAAGCGACTCACCCTGAAAGAAATATACTGCGTCTACTCGGCCTTACACTACCTTCCGACCTCAAGTGGAATCATTACTTTGTGTCTATAGCTAAATTCACTGGTAGGATAGTTGGGTCATTGTGTCGGGCCACGAAGTTTATCCATCTGGCACATATACAAATCAACTATCCGTCCGTGCATAGAATACTGCTGTCATACATGGTCAGGCGCCTCTGCTGTTCCTCTCAGTCTTCTTGACAGGCTCCAAAGGAGAATCTGTAATGTGATAGGTTCCGACTTGGCAGCTCGACTCCACCAACTTTCTCACCGGCAGGATGTGCCTTCCCTGTGTCTGTTCTACAAGTATTTACATGGCTTCTGTTCCAACGAACTTAAGTCACTGGTGCCCCCGTCACAGGAATTTACTCGAACAACCAGACTGGCAACAAGGTCCCGCCCATTTACAGTTAGATCTACCAATAGCAGACGACAATTCTACTCCTTCAGCTTCTTTTCTCGCACTTCCCGCCTGTGGAGTTCCCTTCCATATACTTGCTTTACTGACGGCTACAACCTCCAGGAATTTAAATGCAATATCAAAACCCATCTCTTATCCACTTAACTCCAGTCCTTTCTACATTACTCCGTATACTTTGTTCTTTTTCTTTCTCTCTACTTTCGCAATTGTCTTCACACCTTTGTTCCCATCCTTCTCTTGCCCTTTCTCTGACACTCCTGTAACTGTTTCGTCTTTCTCATCACTCTCCTCCTGACTAAACTTTTACTCTTAAGTAGTCCCCTGTGCATCAGTAGCGGTACCGCCTTGCTTGGGGTGAAACGATTAAAAAGAATTATAATTCCGTTAGAGCAAGCAATACAAATGCCGAAAGACTTATACTTATTTTTCATAGATTATAAAAGTATTCTTTCCTTAGATTTATTTAATCAATGTAGGGAGACGATCATAATATTATCTTAACATCATAAGATATAAGGATTATACTTTATATTCTGAAAATAGTCAGTTTTCTTCTATGTTCTATGTCCTGAAGGGACATAGGCGATCATAGCCCACCACGTCCTCTATCCTTAGTAGCTCTTAGCACGCTTTCTTCTGTTACCCCACCCAAAGCCCGCTCTGCCATCCACTTACTCAGGCCCTTCAAGGATGTTACACACTGCTTTCCTTTGTTTCTCTTTTTCTTTATCTGACCTGTAAGCACCAGATTCTCCAAGCCCTCCTTTTTAATTACATGTCCTAGAAACTTTAGGTCTTCTGTGTTTTATACAGCCGCCAATGGTAATTCTGATTCCGTCGTTTACTCTTCCCTTTTCACCTTTTCAGCTGTATTAATTAGACAACATAAGTTCCTTTTTGGAAACAGTGATACCCAATTTATTTTGAATGTATTATATCAGCCAAAATTACTTTTTTGGCAGACTGATGCAATCACTTAGTGCTCTACTTTTCAGTCTTGTGCCACATCTAAGCTACGCTGAAAAACTTTACCATAACGATATACTCTAGAAAAGTAGTTGTTGATAGTAAAAATGAGTAGAATCTAATCTAAAGTCTAGACTAAGATATTTTATACCCCGAGGTATGAAGTAGACTCATCTAAATCATATCACGGTGTTTATTCTGAGCAAGTCCATTATATACTAGGAACGGGTTAATCTGGTCTGCTTCATTGGAATGTCAGTTATCATGATTTTGAAAAACATTACATTTTCTTTTTATTATGGATAATTCTTATAAAAACTATTTTTTTAACCAAAACTTTCATAAAGTAAGAGAAAGACTCATTTATTGACAACGAAAGCGGCTCTTTTGATGCCGAAGATGTCATGCATTTCTCAACGTGTTTAAGAGAGTTTGGATATATCCAAAAGGTATTCTAGTTTTATATTTTTGTTTATCTAAACATCAAGTTTTAAAATTCTGACTTTTTGAGCGAGCAGAATGTTTTACTTGGGAAATTTTCACATTATATTCCTTCTATTTTATCTCTAGTTCATCTGACATTGAACTATATAAAATGTTATACACATATAAATAGAACACTTGTAACAGGCATTGGCAGCATGATATCTTTACCAGTTATAAGATATTAGAATATTTAATCTGGCAAATTGTTCTTCCTCCGCATCGCTGGATTAGTGATGAAAGGCTTGTTGTAATAATGCTCACATGATGAACTCCATCAACAGCATCTGTTACAGTAAATATAAACTAGAAAAAGAAGGAACACGAAAAAATTAAAAACCAGTCAAACTATATCGTAAATCTTGCAATATGTCATTCATTAATACATATAGAAGAAAAAGTAAAAACTGATCCTCACTCCGCTTGTATAAAAATAAGCTATATTGAAAAGTGCGAATAATTTTTACTTTTCTTTATATATATATATATATATATATATATATATATATATAGGCTCAAGTAAAAAAGAACTCTCTAAAATTCGTTTTTATCAACATACTTTTCTATTTAATAATAATAAGTACAGAAATAGAACATCCCTATTAAAGTATTACTTGTATCTAACAGAAATAAAAACTCCTACATTAAAATGGAATTTTAAAAAAAAGCTAAAATATGTAAATCTTAAAACGACTTTCCTTGTGGCTACATGAAAAACTATATATTATTATATTTCTTAAGAATAAAAATATATTAAATAAATGTAATGAAATAAATATCATATGAGAACATTACAAAATGTTCACCTTAAAGTCTGATTAAAACTATTTTTCTAAAACATCTATTAACTTACATATATCTAATAATTTGTTTTATATTATGAATAATAGAATAATATATAATTAAAGAGATATCAAAATAGTTAAATAGATATTTAAATTTTTAATAATTAAATAGATATTAAAATTTCGTATTATAATATTAAATATTGTATTAGAATATAATAATAACATATTAAATTTTATAAAAATAATAAAATGGATATTAGAATTTTTAATAAATAAATAGATATTAAAAATTGAAAAATTAAGAGTTTTACGAAAAATTAGAATAAAATGCATTCTAAATAAAAAATAAAAATAGTATAATTACACTCAAAAGACCCATTAAGTCAGATGAAAAAATATAAAATGCTTTGTTTCTTTGTTTCTTGTTTTAGAAAATGGTGGGGTACAGAGAAAAATAAGATACTAATCTTGTAACAATAATGGAAACTTCAACGGAAATGCAGTCAAGACAAGTGTTTTGATCGACTGACACTCTTACGTTTAAGACTGAAAAAAGAAATCATATATTCCCAAAAAATGTAACCCTTTTTCAAATTTAAAATGGATCTCTATTCTGATTAGTTAAATCGAACACAAAGTTTTCTGACTTACCACATCTAGAAACAGCAAACGTATTGCTTCTTATATTCAAATGAAAATCATTTTTACAACTATGAGCTAAAATTGCCTGATGACGAGGTAAAAATCTTGAAACAAAAATTTCCGTGTCGCAATGTAAACTATATATATATATATATATATATATATTATCATTTCACCCTAAGTAAGACGCAACCACGACTTGTGTGTAGGAATTACAGTGAGAAAAAAGACTGGTTAAAGTAAGTATTGAAAAAAGGATTAAAAATAAATGGGATCCAAGAACATAGAAAACGGCAATTGACGTTACATTTACATTTTTGGAGATATTAGCTGTCAGGGAAGCAAATAGAGGAAAGGAAGTTATACAGGTGGGAAGTGTCCGGAAAGAAACTGTTTGAGTAGAAGTGGTGGTTACATTTAATTATTTCAGTAGTAAATGACTTGCTAATATTTATTTTTTATGAAAATGTATTGATGGGAATTCGTTTTAAAGCATTTTTATATTTTTTGTTTTGACCCAAGTTTGGGTATTTACTATTTTCCTAACCGGTGCTACCATGTCTCGGAAATGTTCATTGGAAAGCTGATTCCCAATTTCAGTTGGGTCCGTTAAATTTACTAACTCGTAAATAATTTTGAGAAAAGTATGAATTAACCTTTTCATCCCGACCCGCAAAGCACTATATATATAGGGTGCGGTGGGTAAATTGTCACCTTTATATATTTTTTTACATTTCGCGCATGCGTATTGTTTGCTTTTGTTTTGTCGATTGCACAATATAGTAGCGTCGGTTGGGCACCGTTTGTGAGAATGATGTTACGGTGATGTAATTCATTCCGCCAGAAATTTAGAAACGACATGCTGTACAGCTAGAAATTTCCATCGGAAGCTCTAAATGAACATTTCAAATTGTTTAGATGTCAATTTGAAGACAGTGCAAAAGATTTAGAAAGAGTTGTATGTGTCTAATTGTTATTACGAAGGGTTTTGGAGTGCTGCCTAGTGATGGGGATATTATGCCATTAATCATCTTACCACAGAGATTCACTCAACACGAAGGTTTACATCAAATGCCTTGAGAAGGCAGAGCTGCCATGGGCCAAAACGGTGACTGATCAAACACTCTATGTCTGGCAACAGGACTCTGTACTATGTCACATAAGCAGCAGAACCCAGTCATGCCTGTCAGACAAATTCTGCGACCAAATTTCTCCTTACATCTGACCACCTAACTCCCTTGACCGCAACCCCCTTGATTATTATGTGTAAGGCGCAATTGAGAGAGAGAGAGAGAGAGAGAGAGAGAGAGAGAGAAAACAACAAAACTCCTTGTAACACCAAAGATGAGCCGAAGGCAAGCATCATGACAACATTTATCAACTTAAACAAAAAGACCGCCCAAAAGAGATGAAGCCAATGACGATTATATAGAATAAATTTACACTTTAATATTTCAAGATATTTTTGAGTATTTTGGTAAATATATCTGCTAACATAAGATGTCATTTTTGCCTAATTTAGATGACAAAGAAAGACACAAAGAGAAAAAACACAGAGAGCCCTATGAAGGATGATGGAGAGGCTTCAAGCAGCAGAAATGTGGTTTTACAGAAGGATGCTGAGGATACCATGGACTGAGCACGTGACTAACAACGAGGTGTTGGAGAGGATGGAAACGAGGAGAAAACTCATACTTAATATAAGGAAGATACAGATGAGGTTTCTGGGACATGTAACCAGGAAGGAGGGCTTAAAGAAGTTGATACTCACAGGGCGGATAGAGGGAAAGAGAGACAGGGGAAAGCGGAGCAAAGGCTACTTGATAAGCCTGAGCAAATGGATGGCAGGTTAGGGTTTAGGAGAGATAACAATTGTAAGAATGTTGAGAGCGACAAGAGACAAAGCCAAGATCACCTGCGTCCTGAAGTCAATATTATAAAAAGAGTAAAAAGTGAAAAGAGACAGAAAAATAAAATGGAAAGACAAACAAACGATAGAAAAAGTAAAAACTGAATAATAGGAAATACAAAAAGAAATAATAAAGAGAAAAACAAAAACAAAACTCATATTTTTAAAGAAATCAAGATGAAAGATGAACTGAAAGCAAGATAGATAATGACGCTGTGCCAAGAAACGGTCTAAAAACTGGCACACTTGTAACCAACCCAAACATTATAAATGCGGGACAATCAGAGGTGAAAAGATACTCGAAGCAACAGAAATTTGCTTCTGCAGAAGGATTTTGAGAATATTATGGACCGAATATGTGAGCAACAACGAGGTTTTAAAGAAGATGCAAGAAAAGGAAACTTATAATTAACATTGGGTAGGGAGAGTATTGTTTTTTAGAGACATAATGAGGAAATATGACTTAGAAAGTTTGATATTTACAAGACAGATTAAATGCAAGAAGGGTATAAGAATTCAATGCATAACCTACGTAGCAAGCTTGAGTAAATGTATGGCGAAACAATGATTAGAAGGAATAACAAAAATAGAAAATTTTATTAAGAGCTACAAAGGTCAGGAAATTGTGGAGAGCCATGATTACTAACAGGCTAAGAGGGTACGGCGTATAAAGAATAATTACTAAAAACGTCTATCCCGATTGCAGCATTGTTGTGGTGTTCATGTGTATTGAGAAACGGGTTAATAATGTGAAAAGGGATTGACACTCGGCCCCAACATTAAGAAGTGCACATTACTGGTGCGAACATGCAAATATATCAATACTACGACTAATTCGTAAGAAAACTTATGGTTCCAGTTAAACAGGAAGATCAAATAAAAATAAGCGAATGTGTTTTGTTAGAACTTGCAGTGAAGAGCAAAGTAAACATGAAAGAAGGAACAACCAGGAAATCTATAGAAGTTGAGCTGAGTGATACGGTTAAATAACAGAATGGATACGATAGACATAATCAATGGGACAATAAGAAGTCTCGGGAAAAGAAAGTAAAAAGAAATCCAGACGAAAGAAATCTAGTTAAAAAGAAACGAATAGAATGAGAAAAGAAAGAAAAATAAGAAAGAAGAAAGAAAAACAATTTTTCTTTCTAATAAATACTTAGCTTTTTCATTTTTTTCTTTCTTTCCTTTGTGAAATTTCAAATAGATTCAAGGTGAATGCGAACTGAATGGTACAGGAAGATTAAAGTCGGAAAGGGAAAAAAAAGCACACAAGAATTAAAATAAAATCAATCAAAGGAGGCAAAGGGTCTGAAATTTGATGGCAGACTTTGTTGAGGTGTTTTTTTATCATTTAGATCATCAACATGATATCGTAATGAAAAACAATTGGCTGCTTTCTCCCAGCCCAGAATGACCCTGAAATTTTTGTAAAAGAGATAAACGACATAAAATAAGTGAAATAAGAGAAACTGAAGCCACATGAAACATTATCGTGTTAGGTTAAAGCAGGGAAAGACTACAGACTTTACTGTCTGACAGAAAAAAAAAGAAGAAATCTTCACAAAACCCACAACTTAACAAAATTTCTGCCTTTAGTTTTATCGTTTCACGATTTAGTATTGATTTATTGATTTTCTTTTAATATCTGTTGGTTGATTTCATTTTATTTCAGCATATATTTCGTTTTTAATCCTGCTGAACTATTGATCATACATAAACAAAATCCCTGTACGGAGAGACCCTGAAAACCTTTCGCCTCGACTGTTTACAATCTGATCAAATGACCAAACATCAAAATTCGTTTCGAACCAAGAATCTTTCAGCATCTAATCAGTATTTTTGTTTCTTCTCTCATTTATCTTGTTTTATCGGGAGTTTGATAATAATGGCTCCCCTCATTTATTATTCTTTGTATTTCTAAACAGTATTTGTCTCCTTACTATCACTCCCGGTCACTGTTCTGTCATCCATTTATAGGAATAAGGTAAGTTACGCAGTTTCACTCAGTTCATCCAACCGTGTCAAATTCTCCAAACTCCGCTTTCTCGTTATATGAGTCAGAATTTTAATTTTAATCCCCATTTTCTTTTCAAATTTTCTCATTGCTTTTATGTTCTGTCAATGATATTCTCAACATCCTTCTGTAGAACTGAATTCTGTTGTCTAGTCTCCTCTTCATGCCTCATAAAATTGTTCAGCATTCACTTATGCTTAATTTTTTATTTTCCCTAAAAACTGTGATTGCTGTTTATGTCAACTGAATATATATCTTTAAAAAGTCCATATTAATGTCACATATGGCAGTTGGACATTGTTGTTATCATTTGTTACGACAAAATTCAAGAAATCCTTATCTTATCTCGCCTGTTCTTATGTAAATAAGATGAACACATTGCATTTATGAACGACACGTATCAGATGATAAAGAAACCAAAATTTAAAGGAAGCATTTAATTTATTCTTGATGTCAATAACTATAAATTTGAATTTAACGAACAAATATGCAAAACTCAAGAAAAATCAATATTCACAACAAATATAGAAAAATGAAACAAGTTTTAATTTTATTTTTTCAGATTATCCTTAGGATCTATTGATAATTCTGTAAACTAACTTCTTGAGTATTGACCTTTAACCTTCATTGTTGTTATTGTTAATGCTCACTCGCGTCATATTTCCATGATTGTGCGTGGAAATGACATTATTATGTTAGAAGTTGGAAGCTAATTCGAAACATGAAATTCTTGTCTTGGCTAATCTTCTAAAACAGACTTGGTTGCGAGTTGCTTCTTTTTTATTTAGAGATTTTGATTTTTATAAAAAAAAACTGAATCTTTAAATATAAAAAAAGAAAATGAAAACCGAATGTGTACAATAAAAGTAAATTCACTTCAGCAAAGTAAATAAATCAATGCTGATCTATACTCAACGTGCGTCAAGAAGCATGTACTTGCAGAGACCAGTATATATATATATATATATATATATATATATAGAGAGAGAGAGAGAGAGAGAGAGAGAGGACATTATCCGATAATACTGGTTTCAGAGTTGATTCGGCTACATGTGGACGTTGAAGTTATCATTCATCAATGTGTAATACTTTAAAAAGCTTCAGACAAAATTCAATGCCTCTGCTACATCATTGAATCATAATTTAATGGAACATATATCCAACGTGCGAGAGAAAGTAAAAAAAATATCCGCACTTTTGTTATATGTTATGGTCAAAGTAAGGATAATGTTTTACCTACCCAACAATAATATCACACATAATTTTTCACAATTTTTCCCTTTAACTCATCACTCAAGAAATCCCGAGCCTAACTAATAAAACAAAAACATTAGGCAAAATTCTACTTTTATTCATAAACATAGTCTTCTTCTAGGGTGATACACTGATTTCAACGCTCCTTAAAAATTTGATTCCTTTTTTTGTAGAACGATTTGTCTTTGGCATCAAAATACGCCTCAGCTTCCGATATCACTTCTTCATCGGAGCAAAATCTCTTTCTTTGGAGCATTCTTTTGAAGTCTGCAAGCAGCCAGTAGTCGCTAGATGTCGGATCTAAAAGATAGGGTGGATCCTGAACCAATTCGAAGTGCAATTCATATAGTTTTGCCATCATTGCGATCGACTTGTAGCATGATGTAACGATCACTTTTCCTTCTTCATTTTTGGCCGTTTTTGGCAATTTCTTTCTTCAAACCCACCAGTAATGCTAAATAATATTCGCTATTGATGGTTCTTTCTTTTTCAAGATAATCGATGAACAAAATAATTTGTGCATCTCAAATTACGGAGGCCAATTGCTTGCCTGCTGATGTTTGCGTCTTTGGTCGCTTTGGGCGGTTTTCACCTGCTGCTGTTCACTCAGCTGACTGCCGATTTAACTCCGGAGTGAAGCGATGGATTCATGTTTCATCCATTGTCACATATTTACGCCCAAACCCGTTCTTGCTGCGTTGAAACAGATGCAAACAACCCTCTTAATTGTCGAGGCGATTTTTTATCGACTTTGAGCAAACGCGACACCCACTTTGAACACAGCTTTCTCATTGACAAATGTTCAGACAAAATGGTGTATACACTGCCTGCCATCTGATATGTTCAACTCATCTGCTACCTCACGCAACTTTATGATCGGCGAAAACGAGTTTGTGGGCTTTGTGTGTGTGTGTGTGTGTGTGTGTTTCCCGAGAAAACTGCCAATTTTGGGCGACCATCAGCATCATTTATGTCTGTATGACCGCGTCTTGAGTCAATATACCACCTCTTAACATTTGTTTCCGACGGAGCTGAGTCAGAATAATACTTATCAAGCTGTTACTTTGCTTGAACAGTATTTTCTCCATCAGAAAGCAAGGCTTAATCAACACACGAAATTCAGACTTTTGCATTGTTTTAAATATTTGCAACAGTAGCTTCATTTAAATAGCTGTGACTTGTAAACTAATCATCCGATTGGGCCTAAATTTTGTCCCGTGCCATTTGAAGATTTTTACTTCATAAAAATCATATGAATTTTTTATTAGTGATGCTATCTATATATCAATCCCAGGACGTATTGAGTGGTGTGTTAATATATGTAAATTGTACATCACTATGATTGGTCTTTGGAAATATACTGAAATAGTTTCCTATGGCCTTCTATGTGGTTTTAAATCATAGTTGTCCTCCTAGACTGGTTATTCTATCAAGGCCGTAAAAACGTATCTCTTCTACTATTTTTTATCCATAACTGTTCTTGATTTCTCTCAAAAGCTTTAGAAATACCACTGATCAAAATTGAAACTCTACAGAATAATACCATTTCCCAAACGGTTAACCATTGCATTAACAGTATATTGACCCCAGCAGAAAGGTGTTACCAACCTCATCCTTCTTTAAGTCTTCTTTCTTCAATCAGACAGTTTCCCAAACACATTTTATTTAAATTACGAACAAAAAACACAATCTTGCTTCGATTAAGCACATGTCAGATTTCATTAAACAATCTTGCTTACAAGTCGAGTGAAGAGTAATTCTAACCATCACTTTCTGAGATAGGAACTCTATATAGATATTAATGATACAAATTAAGTAAATTCTGTTATCAAGAATTAATTAAAATAGAATAAATACATAAATATAACCGAAGTTATTACAAAATTGAAATATGATCAAAGTGAGCCACGCTCTGTTCAAAGATTCTTTAATTACGATTGTGCTTTTTGGAGTTCTTTCACTTAATTTAAATAATGAAATACACATGGATAGATATGAATGTCGTTGTTATGGTATGGCTCAGTTCTCTCTTTTTATTCTGAAATCTTGTTTCGTTGTTTATTTAAGGGCATCTTTTGCTGCTCAGGTGTAAGACCGTGGATTTTAAACAAAATATCATCTTGTTTTTCGCAATCCTTTCGGTTAAATTTTTGCTTTTTTGTTTTTTCTACTTTTACTTTTACTGCTGGCACGTAGCTGTAAGATTCTTAATACAAAATGGCCGTTAGTGTTTGGGTACGGCAGACGCATTTAGCGTAACAAGAACCTAATCAAATTAAAACTATTAAACAGATCAACTGCTCGAAGCAGACGATAGAAGAAACAAGAAAACGAAATGGCATGAAGTTGAGATGGCAGCCAACCAGAAAGAAAGTAACAAAGAAATAAACAAGTATCAAAATTAAAAATACATTGAAAATACCTTTTTTTCTAAACTAGAAATGAACTTGAAACAAGGAAAAGGGACTTGAATATCCCAAAAGATTGTTTCAAGTTAAAAGAAAAAGAGAAATTTAATAAACATCACACTGGAACTCAAATACTTTTTAGAGAAATGACTGCTCGATCTGTAAACAAGGGAACCGTAAAGAAACGGAAGAATCCCATTAAGCAACGCATAAAATATAAAAGTTTCAATTTCAATTAAATGAAAATAACCAGGCATTTTAATCTAAAGAAAGAACAAAAAGAAAAAAAAAGAATTAAAGTTATTTTCTGAAAATCAAGGGAAAACGTAGCAATTGTCGATAAAAAATAATGATGTTTAATAAAATCAATCGAATGATCGTTCATCGTGTTTAGGATATATTTATTATTCATTCGAATCTTATATTGATTTCAAATTGATTTCATGATGCAATGATATTTACAAGGCCCATTGTTAAAGAATTAGAACAGGGATATTATATGCTAGCAATCTTCCCTGAGAAAATAACATACTGCATTTGAAAGGTTTGTGTTATGATCTGTCAATCTCTCTCGTTCATAACTCTTAGCGTTACTTCCTTCTCATTCTTCCTCTCACTATATATATATATATATATTATAGTCATTTCATACCCAAGAAAAAAAACAAACAATGTACAGTGGGTATCAAATATGAGATAAGAGGTAGATGGAAACCAAGGAAATAGCAAATTATAATTGAAGCTGCATTTAAACTTTTGGGGATTTTAGCTATCAGGGAAGCAAGCAAACGAATAGCAGTTTCAGAAATGGGAAGTGCAAGAAAATAAGGTGTTAGACTAGAAGACGGTAAAAGGGTGGAACGTAAATGCCAATCTTGTATTATGCGTAAATACATGTGGCTGGAAAAAGCTCGCTAGAGTAGTTGCCATGAAAATACTTGTAGAAAAAGAGAGAGAAACCACATCATGTTGGAGAGAAAGTGACTAAATGTGGGCTTCCAATTCAGGATCAATTATATTGCAGATCCTCCTTTGCATTTAGTCGTGAACCTCAAGATATAGGAATATATATATATATATATATATATATATATATATATATATATATATATATATATATAGATATAGATATGAACTTGAAACTAACAATTCTTTACCTTTCCTTGATATCTTAATAAAACGTATTAACTATAAATTAGAATTTAAGGTTTACCGTAAACCTACTAACAAAGACAACCTTATTAATTCCTATTCCAACGACAACTAAAAAAACTAAATCTGGTCTAATTATAGTTTTCTACTGTAGAATATGCAGCACTAATTATTTATCTGCAGAAGAAAGATATATTGAACAATCATTTAAACTTCTCCACAATCTACACCATTTCATCCGCAGCGCAAGAAAACATGCTTATAAACTCTACAAAATCCAAAAAACGAATACCCTCAAATATCGCACAAACTTCATTATACTAACTTCCAACATCTATTTATATGAACTCTCAAATAAATTAGCTATCCCAAACACTAGAATTGCTATCACCACCTCCAAGTGTATTGATGATATTGTCAGATTAAAAAAAATAACCAAACACCAAGTTAAATGCCAGGATTTACAAAATACAGTGTCGACAGTGCAATAAAAAATATTCAGGAGAAACATCAAGAGATCTAAAAGCGCAGATCTATGAACATAAAAAAGTTTACGCTTAGAAATAGGTTCCAATTCTCTTGTATCTCATCGAAATAACATAAGAAACAATTTTGATTTCTCAAATGCTAGGTTAATTAAAAAGAGCATAACCTTTTAAAGAAAATACTTTGAAAACATATTAATAGCATTACTACCAGGTATAAACATACGATTAAAACATTACATTTGTTCTACTTCTAATAATAGTGACCCTCAGTAAAATAATTGCAACTACCGGAAAAATATAAGACTATAAAAAATAAGACTATATATATATATATATATATATATATATATATATATATATATATATATAGTCTTATATATATATATATATATATATATATATATATATATAATCAAGAACAAAAATTGAATATTTTTATAAACCCATAGTAGTTTTATATTTCGAGGTTCTCTTATCATATCACCGCTTCAATGTATGGTTCAAAATTATCTTGGTGAATTTGAACGATTCTTTGTTATATTAATTTGGTCTGACGAGTGGTGATATGATAGGAGAGCCGCGAAATATAATATTACCTATAGGTTTATAAAAATATCCAACTTTTGTTCGTGTTTATAATACTCTATTAAATTTAACAATAAATTTTAACATTGAGTTCTCTTTGAATTTAATCTCCTGTGGAATTTACCTTACCAAATACCAAGGATTCTATATATATATATATATATATATATATATATATATATATATTCTACTATATATATATATATATATATATATATATATATATTAGTCAGCCACAGACAAGCCTGTTTCGCTGTATCACAGCTAATCAGTGTGGCTAGACACATCCACAATTCTAAACATATATTGTTAAGTATAACAAACAAGGATTGTTTATTATGTTTAATCATTAGCCGTTCTAAACATCATATTTTGGTTCTAATTTCAGCTAAAAATAAAGCCAAAATACGATGTTTAGAACGGCTTATGATAAAGATAACAGTCATTCATTGTCTGTTATATTTAAAAGTATATATTTAGAAAATTATCTGCTACCTCGATACAGTATATATATATATATATATATATATATATATATATATATATATATATATATATATGCGTGTGTGTGTGTGTGTATGTATGCGCGCGTGTGTGTATTATTATTATTATTATTAAAAATAATATTTTTTAGTCCCATCTACCGGCCTGAAATTCTGTTAAATTGTTCGTCCTCCGGCAGTATTCGAATCTGCGTTTCCTAGGGGAGAGCGTCATTAGATTAGCAACGAAGTACCTTCTTATTAAACAAAGTCCGAATAGTGCGTCTGAATACTGATCTTTTCTGATTCTCAAACTATATATATCTGCTCTGTTTCGTATCCTTACCTAAACAAAGGAATTTTAGGAAATGCTTTTTCATTTAATAATCCGACATATTTTTAATAAATAAATAAAAAACAAAGCATCTACTCAAATATGAATATCCATTAAAAATAACGTTTAAACCAAATAATTAAAAATATTAGACAATTGGGTACCCACTGGATGTATACTGGTGAATCATTTGACTGAAACTTAGTGAACAAGCAAAGAAACGGAAACAGATTTTGTGTCGAAATAATTCATTGATCAAAGTAGAATGTTTATTCAGTAACGTCTATGACGTCTACACGCAATAAATTGGATTGCGGTTTAAAAATGTCATAGCAAAACTGAACACAGTAAAATTAAGAAGTCTAAAATGTATTGCAGTTGTAAGGCTCCAGGGCTATCCTCACTTTCGTGTAACTGCTGGTTATCCACTTCCAACGCCAGTTCTGACACTAAAGTAGTGACCTCTTTGAACGTTTCTTTTCTCCTTGTTGAGCCTCACAGGTAAATTCACCAGACCATTTATAAACACGGCCTGTAACCAAGTCATTTCCTGAATAAACACGGTCACTATTTCCCCGATTGGGGAAAATAAATTACTGGAAAGAAAATAAATTACTACAAAGAAAACAGCATCAGACAAGGGAAATCATTTTGTCAAGAGAGAAATTCTGGTTTTATTATTTCATTCGTAGACCATTTTTATAGGTTTATAAACGTGGCTACCTTCGATAGGGTGTTTTTCTTTCCAAACACTAAACATTATTTTGTCAGTATAATTTAAAAGCGTGTTCTTTGATATTCAAAAAATGATATTTTTGCTTTTATATTGAAATTTGTTTCAGACCCTTGAATGAATCGTGTCAACAGGAAATATGTCATTTTTAAGAACTCCTAGTCAACAGGAAGTTCTTGATTTTCGATAAGAAAACTCCGAAGTAATTCTATAGATTTATGATGCAAACATTGGATGATATATATATATCTGTTATACTTCAGTGTGCAGATTTTGATGCCCGATTTAGAAGGTCTTTGACGGTGCCAACTTATGAAATTGTTAATCATGGTCATGAACTAATTTTGTCCGGTCGACGATTACCAACCGAAATAAATATTGAGATAACTGACAACAAGAAAAGGTATGGAGCATACACTCTGAATTTGATTTCGGTACTCTTGAGTACTCTTTTTTCTTGAGTGTTTCTACTAGTAAAGGATTTGTAATGTCTTGTCACTTTTAATGAAAAACTGATACACCACTCTCAAACAACGGTCCGATCAGGGCTCAAAATCATCTCGTATTTCAAGGCCAAAACATTACCAGGAAATATAATGGCCAAGGTTTTTATAGTACAAGGAAATTATTTTGATGGCTGACTATTGTTGCTGAATAATTAATGCTGAATACTCCCAACACGCTGTGCCGATTAAAATAAGCACAGTCGGTTTAGAGGTAGAGATGTTCTCTTTTTCTAATCAATGTGCTTTCTCACAATGTTGTCAAGGCAATAGCTGTTTTGAAGACTGTGGGATTCGAGGGTATTGGCCATCGAGTTTATTCCCTAGATTTACATTCATTTGATATATTTCCTTATCTTAATCATTTTAGCATGTTTCAGAAATAGTAGAAGCATAATAATATTTCAATGACTAAACAAAAGTATATTTTTGAAGGAGCTAAACAATTATGTTATTGAAGCTATTTTTTGACAAGATCATCCATTTTCAGTACTGTTGAAAATTTATTTAATAAAATTGCCATTGCATCAACCTCGCCTTTCTAACGACTTCAGAATCTTCTGAAACTCTTTTGGAAGGTTTCCTTGTTTAAGTTTGTAAATACTGCCATAGTTCCCGCCTTCAGCTGCTCCTTGCACATAATAATCAAGAGGGTTGCAGTCTGGGGAGTTAGGTGGCCAGATATAAGGGGTGATGTGTTTGCAGAAATTGTCTGACTGCCATAACTGGGTTCTCCTGCTTGTGTGGTATGGAGTAGAGCCCTGTTCCCTGATTCTAACAGCCATCTTCTTGGAACAAAGCAGTACTACTTCCTCAAGGCACCTGATGTAGGCCTCCGTGTTGAGTGAGGTTTATGGGAAAATGAATGGAGTCACAACGTTATCATAACTAGTAATCACTTATAGTCACTATTAGACTCATCCAATTCTGTTCAAATTCTCTAAAATATTCGTATTAGAGCTTCCAGCGCAAATACCAAAGAGTGCAGCAGGTCATTTCTAAATTTTCGACAATGTGTATCGCTTCATTGTGGTCCTTGTATTACAGACAGTGCCCAACTGAACCTACTACACTGTGCAGTCAACAAAACAAAACCCAAGCATGCAAACGAGAAATATAAAACGGTACAAATTATCAATCGCACCCTCTTACTCTGTATACACACACACACACACACACACACACACACACACACACACACACACACACATATATATATATATATATATATATATATATATGTTATTGGTTACCCATATTTTAATTCTCTTTATTTCAAACTGTATTATATTTTATCTACCATCTAGAAAACATATCAATTAAAATTCTCTCTCCCCCTCTTTCTCTTTCTCTCTCTTATATATATATATACAGAGAGAGAGAGAGAGAGAGAGAGAGAGAAGGTGATTGACACCTGTATTTTATAAAATCTTAATGAAAGTCAAATTTCAAAAAAATAAAACGGATATAATTAACTGATTATCAGGATATACTTATGAAAATATATCATCTATGTTACAACTTATAATTTTTTTAAAAATATTCATAATAACTTGTTTTGGAGTATTAGGCTTTATTGTACGAATAAAGTTCAAAATATATACCAAAAATATAAGCTAAAACAACAAATATTTAAATAGCACAATACTTTATACACGTGAATAAATTTTATATGTTTATATGAACTCCTTAACATTCTATAACGTTCATCGTTCTTTCTATCATTGATTTTCTTAACTTTTCTAATTTTCGACCTTAACTTTTATTGCTAGATTTTATCGAAAGATCTTATTAAAAACATATTTTTCCTTTCATATAATTTTCTAGTCTCGTACAAAATTTGGATTAATTTATGAAGAGTGTGAAAACATTTGCATTCATTTAGTTTTAAAAACTTTTGGAGCAAGTTGGCTAATAGTCAGCTTGTCATAATAAAAATTACCGTTGTTTTTCTGGAATATATTCTTTAGTTTAAAGATTTTTAGTTGTGTCTTATATATTGTAAAATACCTTACAGTAATTCTCTGTATTAATCTTGACACGTTCAGCTTTGAAAGGAAGTATAATTATGCTGCCTAAAACCTTGCCCCAAACGTTAGTCTACCTTCAACTGATATCTTTTAATCATGTTTATTGACTACGAAGGACACATACACTTGTACAGCTATTAACCCTATGCAATGAAACTTATCATTAAAATCATTGCTGAGAATAGAATGTTCACGCATCTATTAAAGAAAATCTTTTTTCCTATTAAAGACGTATTTTAGCTTTAGTTATCGGTACGTTTCTGAACTATTCACCATTATAACGACATGTTTCCCTTCTTTTAAACAATAAACATTATTTCAGGAAGAATAACCTGCATAGAAGCCAACAATATAACAAGACTCTGATACCGATAGATGTATTTTGATGTTGTCATGACTGAACGACATTTAAATATTTGAATGAATCAGTTACCTATTCACGAATAAACACTGTTTGTAGGAGATAAAATGATTTACTTTCCTAATCCAGGGCACCTTAAAGCCAGGAAGTCGAATGATAGAATAACTATTTACACAAACGATAAACCTAACAATTACTTCCAGCGATGGGCTACTAACTTATTTATATCTGATATTTACAAACATGCAAAAATATGCTTTAGCGGACACTGAGGAATATTCCAGATCACTTTATCTACCCTTGGAGAGAATTTAGCGAATGGGAAACGGATCCCTGTTTGTACATATCACTAGGATATATGTTAATGTCAAAGTTTACATTAAGACTTTCTACCACTTTACATGTACTTCAGGACTATGCATTTCGTTGTTATTGATTAATATTCCGTGAGACCTCTTTCGGGGAAATGTAAATCTAGGAGAAAATCTTCGCGCCAAGTGGGAATTAAAGCTGTAAATTTAAGCTCTTAAGATATTTATATTTCCATAAGCAACAATTATGCAATGCACTTTTTCATTCAGTTAGAAGATGTGTTTGGCATCCTGAAATATGTTTGATATGTTGCATGAGCTAAAATAACTAATAATCACTGTTTATGGAAATGTTTTTTATATTGTTTCATAGGAATTTAGATTATTGTCTCTGCTTTCAATAAAAACATGAAATCTTGATAAATATGTAATACAATGGCAACAAAAGGAAAATACCTCACCAAAAAGTTCATAATCAATTTCGAAGAAATGGTTATTAAATATTTTGACTATGCCAAGAAAAGTGACAAATAAGAAAATGTTCTTTGTAAAGTATTCTTTTTCTTTATGTGACTTGTATGGGTCTTATATCTTCTTCTTCTTCTTCTTCTTTTTCTTCTTCTTCTTCTTTTTCTTCTTCTTCTTGTGCCGTTTCAGGACGTAGGCGATCATGGATTTGCAATTCCTTGTTGCTCTTAATATTTTTCTTCTTGATATCTCTCTTGAACCCCGCTTCGCCATCCACCTGCTCAAGCACATAAAGGTCTCGCGTTGCACTTTCCATCCTCTAACCTAGATTAATTAGAAGGTTTTTCACTGTCTTTAAATATATTTTCTTAATTATTATTACTGTATTCTGTTCGGGAATTCCATATTTTGTCTCCGAAAACCTTTTTGATAACTGATCGGCAATCTCTAACAAAGAGCTTAAGACCTGCAATGCAAGTACGAAAGCGAGAACTAAGAGATAACGGCAAAATGTTACAAACAAAATTACAAGTAATGTACGATATTGATTATTATTACCCTGCCTTAAGGCGGGGATATTGTATTCGATCGCGTTTGCCTGTTTGTTTGTCTGTCTGTCAGTCTGTTGTCACGATATCTCAAGAATCACTGGATGGATCCAGATAAAACTTTCAGAGATAATTGACCTCATCTTTACCACAAACTGATTGGATTTGGGGTACGATCCGGTACGGGATAAAGTTTCTGGGTTAATTTCTGGTTTTATTACTAAAATTTATTTTTTGCTTTTCAAATGCCAATTACTAAATTACCCCCTCCTTGCGCAATATAAATACTGAATTGCCTACTCTTTTTCATTATAAGTATGCATTTAAATTTGACAGCGGTCGAGTTCATGGTTTGCATTTTCACTCTTGAGAGCAGTCAAGTTCATTGCTGTTATTCTTTCTTTTTTCAATAATCATATCTTGCTAATCACTGAGATTATGCCGGGATTGCGTTGGTGAAAATGTATGGTCTTTGGCTGCTCTTTCATATTATTATTATTATTGTTATCCATATTATTTTATTTTGGTGACTGATAAGAAGTCTACTTTTAGATCAACCCTCGTCTCTTTATCCGATATTTTTCGTAGTATTCTTGGCGTTATCTTCTTAAATTCCGCCTTGCTTCTAGTGGAAAAATTTAAAAAAAGATATGAAGTTTTAATGTCCCTATTTCCAAAACCACAAACCTCAATGACTTCAAGTTTTTCTTCAATAAAAGCTGTTACTTTAATTCCTTTCTTTGCTAGTTCTTTGCAAACTTTCAGAAGTTCATACGTTAATCGTTTTAGTTGGCGATATTCTCATTTTATTTTCTCTCATTTCTCATGTCATTATTATTATTTGTAGTGACAAGTATGATACTCTGATAACAACAATAATAATAAATTGAAATAAAATAACCTCTAGCAAAAATAATGATGACACTAATATTGACAACAGCATAAAAAGAATAATATCTTTTTATATAAATCGAAAGGCTATAATAATAATAATAATAATAATAATAATAATAATAATAATAATAATAAATTGTGTTAAATATGTTGAGGGATAGATGGAACTTTGGTGAAAATTTCGTAAACAGATCTTCAGGAAATTGGAGATTATTTGAATTCATAAAACGTTACCTGAAATTGGCAGCATCTGAATACTTAAAGCTCGACCTGAGCTTTAAGTATTTTGGTGACCCCTAAATACTTAAAGGCTTATCAATGATACTTTAGGAGTACTTGCTATCCTGTGCATTAACAATTACGCCATGGACGCCTGTCACGAATAATCGCTCGCAAACACGGTGCTCCTCGGTGAAAAAAATTAGTCTTGGCACAGAGTTTAAAATGTCAACAAACAAATCCACCCCAAGTGCCTCAAGAACCTGACGCAGAGCAAATCAAGAATGTTCACTAATTTGATGCACAAGTTCAAAATATTAACCATCAACATCTTACTTGACGAAAATGGACAAAGGATAAATATGTGGAAATTATTTATGGCCATTATTTTGCAAGGTTATATCCAAATATATCAACCAGTCAAAAAGAAACTTAAACATATGGTGACACTATTTACATTATTCGGACTAATGTCCTCATCTGTGCTGCCATTTGTACGACGTCTTGACTGTTTCACGCCCCGGCCTTCTTCAGGTGCTAAGAATTTCGAACTAAACATTTTATTACAATCACTGGGGTATATCATTCTCATTCCTTGCGTGAAACCTGTTTTGGTAGTCAGGAGTTATCTCCCTGTAATCCACTAAGTTACTTGTCCACTACTGTTTTAGCATGGTATTGAACTCACAACTCTTTGGGTCGGGTCACTAACCAACGTCTATATCCACTAGGCCATGTGTCCTTAAGATGATAGCATATAGCGAACGCCACTGGAACTTACGTAAACTTAATGAATCAGTACATATGCTACCAAGAATAAAAATGAATGCAATATGGGAACCAGTAGTACAGATTGCCAGAGAAAATCATTAGAGTCAAAAATTGCAGTATGAGCACTGGTAAAAAATACTAGAGAAAAACATTAAAAAAATTGCAACATGAAATCTAGTAAAAAATAGTTACTGAACATTTGGTTTATGAGTCCCAGAAATTTAGTTGTTCTTGTCCTTAAGGACACATGGCCCAGATTTAGAGGTTGGCTAGTTCCGGTGACTTGACCCAACGAGTTACAGCAGTGGTGAATAAGTAACTTAAATGTTTAGAGGGAGATAACCCATGACTACCAAAAGAGGCTTCACGCAAGAAATGAGAATGATATATCTCAATGATTTTAATAAAATGTTCGGTCTGAAAGAAGGCCGGAGAGTACAACGTACAAGTGCAACAAAGATGAGTATCATAGTCCGAATAATGTAAATAGTATAAATGCTACCTCATCTCAAAAATATAGAAAAACATATGGTAAATCAATAAATCCAGATACTCTCGGAACATCAATGGGCTCAATGTTGAGGTCGTGCCTATAATGAGTTCTTACATTTATGATTGTATTAATAATAATAGAATCGAGATGAGATGAATTGAACAATCTGCTATGGATACTGACAAAGATACTTGAGATCTCTAATTAATTAGTAAATATTGAGCATGAATTTGCAAATACAGAAAATAATTACTTCTTCTTCTTCTTCTTCTTCTTCTTCTTCTTCTTCTTATTATTATTATTATTATTATTATTATTATTATTAAAATTTATACGATGATGGTTTCCAACATAATAAATAATTCTAAGTGAATCTGTCATTTCTTCAGACAGCAAGCACTTTTCGCAGGAAGATAGTTTTGCTTTTTTTTGTTATACTGGAAGGGATTCCGATAGTATCAAGTTGTTAGTGACGATTCTTTGGAATTGAGGTAAGGGAGCCAATCATATTAGTATGATGACTATTATTATTATTATTATTATTATTATTATTACTAATCTACCTAGAAATGCAATGTAACTTGCGTTAATAAGAGAGGATAAATATCGCTTAAGTCTTGAATGACGGTACGTCTAGAAATGGCGTGTCGATAAAAATATCTATTAGCGATAATAATAATAATAATAATAATAATAATAATAATGTATAGTTAAGGTTATAAATGACTAAAAACAAAAAATCAACCGAATCGGTCATCGTCCAGGTCAGCAAGGGCATCGTCTTTCAGAGGATAATCGTTCTGTGAGCAAAAAATCTGATATTGGAACAAACCCCTCAAGTTGTTTTGGATGATCACGTGTACAGGAACAGTCGGAAGTCGAGTCTTCCAAATTCCATAAATATTTCAACAATAAAATCAAAAATAAAATGATGAAAGGATATATTCAAACATTTGTAAAAAGTTTTAATAATCTTTCAGGATATAACTGTTCCGCAAATGCTTTTAAAATATGAAAATAAAGAACTTCATATAAGAACATCAAATTTGATTAAATTTGCCAATGAAAGAAAAGGCATTATACAAAATAAAAGATTAACAAAAAAAGTTAAAATAAAAACAAAAAATTCAAATGGATTTCAGAATAATAGCAGATGACAAGGAAAAATTATAGTAAACGGAAGAGAAAGTTTTGTAGTAAATGCAGAGATGCAAATGGGCGTTCAGATAAAATCAGAACATGGATCACAGATTTCAAGGGCGCAATAAGAGATTAGCATAAGAAAGCGTTGGTACAAGCGGCAATGACGGGATTAACAATGACCAGGAAAATGAAGTTTTTAATATCATCATGATTTGAAGTATTGAATGGATTTACAAAGATAAAGTTTAGGAATATATAAAAGATGGAATTGTTAAGAAAACTACTTATGAACACTCAAACCAAAAGCAGAAAACTAAAGGGAATTTTGCCACGAAATACAATCATCATCAAAAGACCTAACTGAAATAAATGAAATTATATATGCGTCAGAGAAGTATGAAATCAATAAGAATTGCAAGCATAAAGCAAAGAAAGCTAAATGTACATTGAAAAAGTAAATGAACATTATAAAGAATTTTAGTTTATAAGAGGAAGGATATCAGCACTCGAAAATGGGATAATGGTAACGCCAGAAAAAACAGAAATGTAAAGAAAAGATACAAAGCAAGAATTATAAAGATATACGATCCATTAAAAGAAACGGTTTCAAGGAAAACTATAGGAAAATCTCAAAGGACACGAAGATCTGGCAAGATAACTAAAATCTTGAAGCACGTGCAAATGCTCCATCGAGAAATCGTAAAAGAGTAAATTAATGTAGATGTGCCGGCTGAAAATTGACTGAAGAAAATTTGAATGAAAACCTCGAATGATGAGAAGCTTTACAATAAACGCTCACACTGAAATGAGAAAGTGAGTCAGAATAAGCAAGTTAAATGACAACATTGACAAGATATTAATATTTCCAAATTGAAAAACGAACTATAAAAGAAATAGAAATCATTAGCTGCTTTTCTTCTTTTACTGATATTCATTATGTTTTAGCGAATCCGTTTAATAGAATAATGTTTTCAACTGAGAAAATATGCAGCTGGCTTTCAAAATTAGTTATATAACTTCTGTCAAAAACAGGAAATAAAACTAATTAAGTGAATTATTAACCTTTTCCAAAAAATATCCTAAAATCAATATTGTCAGAAATAACATATTTCATGAGTAACAATTTACTTTCAGATGGAGCAAAAGGGTTGGCTACGAGGAAGTCTAAGCAAGGGTCAATGTGTGATCAACTTGATGAAGATTGTAATGACAAAAATTAAAACATAAGCACTACATGGACGTAAATTTTTTTTACAGTGTTCTTTATTCATTAATAAAAAAAGGCACTTCAAAATTTGAAGATCTCCCTTATATGAATCGATGGATTCAGATATGTCACTTCATGTTCTCTTGCACTCTCCTTCAAATAGTGTGGTAAGATTGAAAAATGTCAATATAAACTGTGGTATACTTTAAGAAGATTCCTCCCCCACATATTTTTTGCATTCCACTGACTTCATTACTGGTTGAACGGGGAAAGATCTTGATAAGAATACAAAATCAAAATAATATAATCAGCCACTTGTTTTACATGGATGAGCTTACAATGGAGCTAATGACGATGAAGAATCCGATGGTGTATTAAGTGAGACTTCAATGATAGAACAAGGATGGATTTTGGCGTGAAAGACACATTCAAAAGAGTCAGGTTGTTGGAAACTGAAGCTATAGTATTTGCAGTCAGAATCATGATTAAAGACATAGAACAAGTGCTATACAGAGTATCCCTAAAGTCTTGTCACATAGGTACTTTCATTAACAATAAATTTCTATCTCAACTGATTAAACATAATTTTCTTCGAAAGAAGAAGAAATTGTTTTCTTTTTCTGCACTATGCTAAAAGAGAAGGTCTACGCGATCAAAATCACAAATGCAACACACTTGATTAAACGCATAACGAGTGAATTTGCTAAAATTGAAGACAATGTTGAGTTATTATATCGAGTTTATGTGAAACTTGCAATGCGCATCAATTTTTGCATCACAAATGATGAAAATCATACTGCAAATTTTATTTGTTTCGATTCAATAAAACGTTACTTAAAATTTCATTTAATGAAAATATGCATTTTAGCCTGTGTATAGATTTTAGGAACACCCAGTACAAGTATATAAAAATCAAGAAAATAACAGCATGCAAAAATTAAAAAAAAACAATTAAGAAATACGATTTTAGAAGAAAGTATTACTTCAGAGAATCCAAGAATAGACATAAATACACTTTTCGTACATAACTTGTAACTTATGACTTTAACAGGATTGAAACTTGAGTGAAACCAGAAGCATGCACATAAAAATTAGGAAAATTAACTTGAATGACAGAATGCAGTAATCGAAAGCGAGAATTCATCATCTTAATTCATCTAAAAACAGTTATGGAAGGCAAATTATACAGCTTGAGAGACAACGCTGCAACAATTGGATTATTCCCGTATCTTAAATTCACTTAAGACTTGATCTTGACATTAGTTTACAAACATGAAAACATGACAAAGATGCATCCTGTTACAAATGAAAATAAATTATTTTCAAAAGAGTGTCAATTTTAAAGATGAAAAAAAGAAAGGATCTTACAGAAACAAAGTCGTAAACAACTTGATGGTAATTAAGGACAAAAAATTTTGGATGGGTAACACGTTCTTCAGATGAAAGATACTCATGTAAAGAAAAAAGCTTGCTCTAAATCATAATAACTGGTAGACATAAATATGTTTTATTCTGGTCGTATGAGATCAGATCATATTCGCCAAGGAATGACTGACTAGCCAAAAAACGGTCAGTCAGTTAAGAGCCATACGTGATACACGCTTGGGTGCCCCATGTCTCGAAAGAGACATAACTGACTGGGCAGAAGATTATCCCACATTAGATTGCCATTACTTTCTGCAGTAGATTGGTTTCTAACTAAGACTACAGAACCCAATCTGTCCTGCTATTTAACCCAAAACTAGAGGGAGAAGAGACGGATTAATCCCTTTCCCAAGGATATTTGAGCGTAACGAATTCAACAGGAATTTAAACTAGGCTATCCGGTTTCTCGTTTTGAGTCGATACACTACAACGCACATAAAAAATGATACTGAGTCCAAATTTCGTATTTGCAATTTGAGTGAAGAAGCAAGAGACCATTTTTATTCAAGATTTCTAAATTTACTGTCAACAAAATATCAACCGAGACATAGCATAAGAGTTAGATAACTACATCAAAGAATTTGAAAACGCTATAAAACACCACCAAAAGGCGCGAAGTGAATGCGAATGCTATATAGAACTTTGCTCTGAATACTAACATGACCAGGATGGCAAACAACAACACATATAATGAACAGAGATAAAAATAAAAATAAACAACTTTTAATTTATATCAAGGATTTTTATCTTATAAATTTTTGAAGGGACTTAAGAAATTAAGTAAATATAACTGTAAAATAGAAATTCCAAAAATGTGGCTATTTTTGTCATTGTTCAGGCAACAACAAAGGCAACATCAGACAAATTTTAAACTCTCATTGTCTAAAATCTCCTCAAAAGTACCTACCGTAAGATTTTTATAATGGATGTTGTCTATGGAATTTTCGTATAATCAAGATAAAAATGAGTATATATGTTCCCCTTTCTGTCGCCTCAAGTCATAACTCAATAATAGACCGTATAATAATAATAATAATAATAATAATAATAATAATAATAATAATAATAATCCCTTACTATTCTGCATATCATTAATAGCACTAACCAGTCAACTTAATAAGACAGAATGTGGTTATAAAATAGGCCAAAAGAAAATAAGCCATCTATTTTACATGGATGACTTAAAGTTATATGCTAAGAATGATAATGAGCTGGAAGGTCTTCTGCAAACTGTAAAATGCTTCAGCGAAGACATTGGAATGAAATTTAATTTGAATAAATGTGCTAAAGCTACAGTTTTACGTGGATAAATACAAGAAACATCCTCAATTAGCCTAGACCCTGCTGTAACAATAAAAGAATTGAAACCAGAAGAAGCTTATAAATACCTAGGTGTAAATGAGAGCGAAAACATTCACCATAAAAAAATGAAAGAAATAGTGCGTAAAGAGTACTATAGAAGGCTACGAATGATATTAAAAACTGAATTAAATTCACAGAACAGAGTTATGGCCATTAATAGCCTTGCAATCCCAGTTGTCCAATATAGCTTCAACATCTTAAACTGGACTCTAAACGACATCAGGCGAATGGATGCTAAAACAAGAAAGCTTCTTTCTAAGCATAAGATGCATCATCCAAAGGCTGATGTAGACCGTCTATACATACCCCATAAAGAAGGTGGAAGGGGTCTTATTCAGCTGGAATTGTCATACAAGACAACAAATATTGGCTTACTAACATACATAGAAACAACAAAGGATTGGATGATACAATTAGTCAGGCAACATGAAGAAAGAAAGAAAAAATATTCAATAATAAAAGAAGGCAGTAAATACAAACAAGATTTACAGTTAGTAGATTCTGTAGAAAAGCAAAACAGAAGCCAAGAACCAACTATTGCGGCAAAAAATATGAAAATGAAAGCCAAAGATAAAGCTCTTGAACAGATGAAACAGCGCTGGCAAGACAAACCTCTGCATGGCCAATATCCAGTACGTGCCAATAAATCCAATGTTGACAAAGTTAATACTCATCGATGGTTACGTGCATCTGGATTAAAGTCTGAAACTGAAGGATTTATACTTGCAGCACAAGACCAAAGTCTTTTCACGAGAAACTTTCAGGCAAATATTATGCATAATAATATGGATCCAAAATGCAGGTTTTGTGATAAACACCAAGAAACAATAGACCACCTAATCTCAGGCTGTTCTATGCTTGCCCCAAATGAATATAAAAATCGCCACGATAGAGTTGGGCAATATTTACATTGGGCAATGTGCAAACATTATGGAAAAGCTGTAAACAAACATTGGTATGAACATCATCCAGCACCGGTTACAGAAATAGAAGATGTAACCATTCTATGGGATTACACCATCTACACAGACAGAAAAATTGAAGCAAACAGGCCAGACATTATTGTTAAAAACCAGAAGGAGAAAACTTGTCTATTAATTGATATGGCTTGTCCAGCGGATTGTAACATAGCAATCAAGGAATTTGAAAAACTGTCAAAATATAAAGACCTGGAAATTGAAATAGAAAAAATGTGGAAATTGAAAACAAGAGTTGTGCCAGTGATAGTAGGTGCACTTGGAATGATAAAAAATGGAACAAAACAACACATTGAAAGAATCCCTGGAAACCCCAGCTTAAGAGATATACAAAAAATTGTCTTATTAAGTACAGCCCACACACTAAGGAAAACTTTATCTATGTAATGCTGGGGATGATAGGGAAGATAGAAAAACATGAAATGGAGCCATAACAACACGCCACTACCTGCCTTAGGTCTCCCCGCAGACTTGGTTGGTAGTGAGACCAAAGCAGAAATCGAAATATGATGAAAAATGACATAATAATAATAAAATTCCTGAAGAAAGCCGGAACGTCGTAAACATGGCAATAAATATAAGGGCAACAGTCTGAAGAAATTTTGATAATGTAAATAATAATAAAGTTATTTTGTTAATACCACGCTTATAAATTATATGCTCCCCAGACACTCTCCCTTTAATCTGAAAAATAAATCTGTTAGAGAGTGAATGCTGCCGTCCCAACAGAACACAATAAAATTAAAACTTAAAACATATCAAGAAAAATGTGGAAGGTGACAAAATTACCCATTATTCTTGGCATACTTGCAATAGATACGAAAAGCTTTGCTAAAAGAATGAGGGAAATGAAATCCAAAGGCAAAACAGGAAACCATTCAAACAATTAAAAACTCATGACCAGCATGATTATGACTTTCTACGAATACCTTTATTAAGACAATGCAAGGTTTCTCTCTTAATCACACCAACGGTCTTAAAATCAGTTTTTATTCTCATAGACTGGTTGACAGCAAATACTAAAGGGCCCAATCTATACTGATATTTATTCCTTAGCTCAAGAAAGAAAAGATGCAAGCCTTTCCAAACGACATTACTACGAATATAAACAGAATTGATTTGGATTTGAAATCTGCTCACCAATTTTTATTTTCCACGTTTAAGTATTACACTGTCTAGAAATAAGTTGAACAATAGCATAACTAAAATGAACAAGAATAAAGAATTGAAGATTAAAATACAAACACAAACATTTCATAATTGGAACATGAAAAATATCAAACAATAGGCCAGTCAAGTGTAACAGAGTGCAATTTATATCCAGAAAATGCAATGAATAAAAGCGATATCAACATCTATTAAAATGAAGCTGGAAATATTAGAGAGTGAATAATGATGTGAGTAGACATGTTGTCACTTGACCCCAGCAACTGAAAATTTGTAATTTCGACCGGAGATTAAAATTGAGTTGTAGCATTTTTGAGTTAAATAAGATGTGATTTTTTAAAAATATTTTGATTAAGATTCAAAAATAATTTTCTCCAACAGAACAAAGTGCATGTGCAAAACTATCACGTATTTAATTTGAAAACTTGTTTATCCCATGAGCCGTATCTGTTCCGGAGGAAAGGGGAAGGCTGTTCGTAATCGCGTGCGTGAGTCATTTGTTCATTCTCGGCCCCTTCGTTCGATAAATCATGATCGACTGAAGGCTCAAATCAATCCATTAAGGAGAATCGAAGGCAAACTAAAGAACACAATTGCGCACAGAAAAAGTTTATTTGTGGGGAAGATATTTTTTGCTGTTGGGGGATTAGAAGCAAAGTTTAAAATAAAGAAAAATATAGTTTAAGAGAAAATACGATAGAAATTGCAAGGAAAAAATAAGGATGAAATCAGAAAATGGAGGCTAAAAATGATAATCGCAAAGGCAACGAAGTTGAGAAATCAAAACATGCTCGATAAAAATGAAGCTTTCAAACTGAAAAGGGTAATAATCAAATGAAAGAAAATCGTCAGAGATGAAAATAAGGAAAACAACAAAAGAGATGCATTTTCTCAATGTAGAAAAGCTATGTCGATTATTCAAGGAAGAATAAAGACATTGTTTTTATTTGATTTTATTCAAGCATCATTCACAGTGTTTTGGTGTGAAGAGAGTATTTGGATCGAATGAATGTGAATCGACATCAGATAACACGTACTGAAAAGTGCAAATAAAGTGATGATTTTACAAGTATTCATAATTATTATAGATTTTAAACTGCTTGTGTGATTCAATATTATAATCTCGCGAAGCATTTTTGAAATTCTATATACAATCAAAATGATTTTTGATGGCACGTTCTTTGTTATAACACATTTCAGAATCAGAATTTATTATCAAACTGAAAAGAAAGTTGTGCCATATCTGAAGATGAGAATGAAACAAATTCGTCATTAGCCATAAGTCACATATTTACTCAAAATGAGATTTCATTTTATTATTGATCGCATAATTCTATTTATTTGGCAAACTGTTGATCCCTTTAGTTTCAATACAAACAAACATTCAAAATCTGTGTTAATCTCTTCATAATAAAAAAAAAGTTTTTCTTTTGTAGATATCTGAAAAGATGGAAGTCAAATGGTACAAAATCAGGGGTGTAAGGAGGATACGGCTAAACTTCCATATTTAGTGCCATAACTTTTCCTGGGTAAATCGGGCAATATGTGGCCTTGCATTATCGTGTAAATGTAGCAAGTCTTTATGTTAAACTAATTGCAGATTTTTGTACTCTGCTTTTAAATGGTGATAATATTTCTCTGTTTCGTTTTGTTTTAGCACTTTATAATATATTCCGTCATTACACTACTGTCTGTTACTGCTTACTTAAGGTAACTTAATCTCTCCAGAACTCTCCAGAACTGTATAGAAGAAACAAAATGAAGATAATTTTTGAAATTTTCTTAACTTTTTTCTGTCAGCCAGCCTGCAACTTGGTGAGTTTAGCCAGTGTGATCTTATTTTTTATTATTTTTTGAATTATTTATTTATTTATTTTCATTTGTATTTTTTATTTTATTTTATTTTATTTTATTTTTTTTCGGTTCTTATCTTTTCTGCCTAATTTTTGTGTAAATTGTTCTTAATTATCAAATTTAGGTTTGGTATATTAGGGTTTTGGTTATATGTAGGAATTCTAAGACCGGCCATGTTTGTTTTTTTTTATTTTATTGTTCTCTGTCATTCCCTTGCTAACTGGACACATGGCTTGGAGGTGATTCCCCCCCCCCTCCATCACACTACTGTCTGTTACTGCTTACTTAAGGTAACTTAATCTCTCCAGAACTCTCCAGAACTGTATAGATGAAACAAAATGAAGATAATTTTTGAAATTTTCTTAACTTTTTTTCTGTCAGCCAGCCTGCAACTTAGTGAGTTTAGCCAGTGTGATCTTATTTTTTATTATTTTTTGAATTATTTATTTATTTATTTTCATTTGTATTTTTTATTTTATTTTTTATTTTTTTCGGTTCTTATCTTTTCTGCCTAATTTTTGCGTAAATTGTTCTTAATTATCAAATTTAGGTTTGACTTATACAAGTTAAAACTTAATTAACTTCAGTCACACATTTATTCTTTTTTTTTAATTCTATCGACCGGTCTCACACTCCACCCCCTTCTTTTGGACAGGAGTAGAGGTGATCGCCTTGTTTCTTGTTTAGGAAGGGGTTCCCGGTTTATCTCTCTCTTTTTCGGTCTTTATGTTGGTTCGGCTGGAAGCTTTTTGCAGTTGGTGAGTATGGTGGCAATGTCTCTTCATTCTGAGGGTACCGGGTTGGCAGTTTCCTGGTTGCTGCTTCCGACTGGTAGTTAGGAGCCCGAACTCTTGCGTAGCGTCTCGAGAGGCTGCTCTGATCAACAGTTGAATAATATCGGGGTTCCTGTAGTGCCATTTCGCGCATGGACGGGCGTCCCTGCATGAATTTCCGATGGGCAACCCCGAGGCCACATTATGCTGCAGGCGGCGCCATTCTCCATCCTTCACCTGCTGCAATTAACGACCATCTGACCCTACTCTAGACCTCTCTCTATCCACAACTATTACCAGCATGAAATTAAACAAACAAAATAGCAAGCCTAAACCAGCTAGTCGTAAATCGCCCAAACCTCTCTGCGTTACCTTCACAAATATACGAGGTATTCGCAGTAACTTTAATAGTGTAGAGTCTTTCCTTCTAACTAACTCACCCGATATCTTAGCTATATGAGAGACTAACCTTGACCCTTCTATCCCCTCTTCAGAGCTGTTCGTTCCTGGTTACCTTCCTCTCTTCAGGAAGGACTCCAATGTCCATATGCATGGTCTTGGTGTATATGTCAGCAAACAACTCCCCCTAGCCAGGGTCACATCTCTTGAATCCCTTGATCATTCCTTCATGTGCTTCCGTCTCTCACTTCTAAGCTTGGTTAGCTATCTCTTCTTCCTCTACCGCTCCCCCTCCTCCTCTGAGTGTATGTTACTTGATTGCATCTCGACTAACATCGACAGGGCCATTTCTTCTCACCCATCTGCCCATATATTTGTGTTTGGCGATTTTAACGCCCACCACACCAAGTGGCTTGAAAACTCAGCCACCGACCTTGCTGGGATCCGCACCATGCACTTTTCAATAGCCCAAGCTCTAACGCAAGTGGTGGACTTCCCCACGCGTTTCTCTAAAAACCCTAACGGAAGGGACTCTTTACTCGACCTTTGTTTTACCTCCATCCCAGACTCCTGCACTACCAGGCAACTCTGCCCCCTTGGAAACTCTGACCACGCCGTAGTCTCCGTAAACATATCAATCCGCACTAACTCTACCCAAGAAAACCAGACCAGCAGAATATCATACTGCTACCAAAGAGCCGACTGGGACTCGTTCAGGGACTTCCTCTGCGACGTCCCCTGGAACAACGTCTTTGATCTTCCTGTCGAAGACTGTGGCTCCGAAGTCTCCTCTTGGGTTAAGGCTGGCATCGATGCTTTTATCCCTGCCAGAAAATTCCAACTAAAACCTAATTCGTCCCCCTGGTTCTCACCCGCTTGCTCGGCCGCTATTGCCCACCGGAACCATTTCTTCTGGCTCTATCGAAGCTGCTCGTCGAACCAAAACAGGCGCCTTTTCACCTCAGCACGGAACAAGTGTAAAAAAGTACTGAACGAAGCCAAGAGGGCGTTTGCTACCAGAATTAGGCAACGCATAGCATCCTCTAAGTTTGGCTCCAAAGATTACTGGCGTCTCTGCAAAAGCGTGCTCAGCAGGAACAAGACTTCAATACCCCCACTAATCAATGAATTTGAAGTTCTCACCTCCCCAGCCGACAAGGCTGAATGCTTTGCCCGTAGATTCTCAACCAATTCGACACTGGACTCGTTAGGAATACCTACACCAGACTTCCCACCCAGAACTAAGGCTCAACTAAATAACGTCCACATTTCACCCTCGCTGGTCGCCAAGATAATAGCGCAACTTGACCCACACAAAGCGAGCGGCGGTAACGGAATCCCAGTCATAGTACTGAAGAAATGTGCCCCAGAACTCTCCTCTGTCCTCTCTAAACTCTATAACCTCTGCCTATCTGCTTCCTGCTTTCCTGCCTGTTGGAAGTCCTCCTGCGTAGTACCTATATTTAAGAATTCTGGCGAACCCTCAGACCCCGCCAACTACCGTCCTATTAGTCTCCTTCCAATCTTTGGCAAAGTTTTCGAAGCCATTATCAACGCCGAGGTGATTCAGCACCTTATGACCAACGGGCTTCTCTCTGACAAACAGTATGGGTTTCGCTTCACCAGGTCTACTGCTGATATGCTAACGACCATTACCGAGTACATATACCAGGCACTCGACAAGAATGGTGAAGCCCGAACCGTTGCCTTGGATATCTCCAAAGCATTCGACAGGGTCTGGCATGCTGGCCTCTTGTGCAAACTGCGGAGCTATGGGATAACTGGACATCTGTTTGACCTCATCCAGTCCTTCCTCTCTAACCGCACATTAAAGGTGGTATTAAATGGGCATGCCTCCCAAAACTACCAGACGAACGCGGGCGTCCCTCAAGGTTCTATCCTAGGTCCCACGCTCTTTCTGATCTACATTAATGATCTCCCCGACACCATTAGACCCCAAGTTGGCATGTATGCCGATGACACAACAATCTACTCCCGCATCGATCAGAAACCAGGTCTGGACGACAAAGTGAACCTCGCTGCCGCACTTGAAAGGGACCTCCAATCCGTAGTGACCTGGGGTAGGAAATGGTTGGTAAATTTCAATGCCTCCAAAACAAAGCTGTTATCAACTAACCACCATAGACAATCGCATCGACCTCCCATTAGCATGGGACAGGCTAGCCTCCCAGAGAGTAAAATACTACGCCTCCTTGGCCTTACACTCTCGGCGGACCTCAAATGGAATGACTATATTGAATCCATTGCTAAATCTGCTGCTATGAAAGTGGGCTCCCTGTGCAGGGCCCGGAAATTTTTCCCACCTGAAACTATTCTGCACATATACAAATCTACCATCCGCCCGTGTATTGAATATTGCTGCCATATCTGGTCGGGTGCCCCTGCTGCTCTCCTTGGGCTTCTTGACAAAATACAAAGGAGGATCTGTAACGTGGTTGATACTGACTTGGCAGACCGGCTGCAGCCGCTCTCACACCGGCATGATGTAGCTTCCCTGTGCCTCTTCTACAAGTACTTTCATGGCTTCTGCTCCGATGAGCTTAGATCACTGGTGCCGCCTAAGCACGAATTTACACGAGATACTAGATTAGCAACTAGGTCCCACCCTTTTACAGTTAAACAAATAAGATGTAACCGTAAATTCTACTCCAACAGCTTCTTTTCTCGCGCTTCCCGCCTGTGGAACTCCCTTACACAAGTCTGCTTTCCCGACAGTTACAATCTCCAGGTGTTTAAATGTAGGGTCAATAGACACCTCCTATCACACTAACTCCCAACTATTCTCACAACACTGTCATCTACCCAACCCTCATTCTCGGTATCCTCACCCGCCTATCACCCACCCTCTGTTATTTCCTATATTTAATCAGCCTTTCTCCACTCTACGTAGCCCCCTGCACAGTAGTGGCAGTGACATGCCTTGCTCGGGGTGAAACGCTTATAAAAAAAAAAATTAAAAAAAATACCCTATCAAACAAAAAAGTATATCATTTTCAGGTGTGGACCTGGTTTGAGAATGAATCCTCCTTTTTTATCTAATTAGTATTATATATAAATTATATTATATTATATATACATTATAAATTAGATAAAATCTTTTGAATTATCATCTACGTTTTCACGGTTGTGATTTCTTCGTATGTATATATGTATTATATATCTATATATAAGTGTGTGTGTGTGTGTGTGTGTGTGTGTGTGTGTGTGTGTGTGTGTGTGTGAGAATTGACGGATTTTATATTTAATTCGTCATTATTTACTTTAAACGTTATATTTTAGCGTTTGCATAGACGTCCTGTTTTGGGAATATTTTTGTTTATTTTCAAACTGTTAAATACTTTTTTCTGGTCTGTGCATTTGAGGGTCTTATTAAAGAATATATGCTTATTGGCAAGCTTCATAATAGCGCCTCTTACTTGATAATGAAAACCACCGGGTAATTTGACCAGCCACAGAAATTTTAACAACCTAGTAATGATCAGTTACCTTTGTGCAAATTAATTGAAACAACTGCTTTAGTTTCCTTTCTTTTAATGTACAGTCAGTTTTAGATCCACTGGAGTGACAGGATATAATCAATTATTATTTTTTCCTCAGATAAGGTCATTTGCAATGATTGCTTCACCTGTGATTGCATTAGATTTTTATAACGCCCAGATACTATTGCCTTGACTGTCGATTTGTTGTGCTACAGCCATTGTCTGCAGTGGAGATTACTTCAAGGAAGCGTACAAAAATTGTAATGTTGCACGATCACACTGACAAACCTTATAGAGAGATCGCGGATATTGTTGCCTTTTAACCTTTAGTCGTGTCATCAAAGTGAAGAAACAAACTGGATCGATCAATCCAAATCGTAAAGAAAAATGTGGTCAGAAGAGAAGAAATGTGATTCGGAAAAGTGTGAAAAATCCTAGGAATACATTGTTTCAATTAATTTGCACAAGGGTGTACATCTTTTCATACATATTTTCTCGGAAGCCTATATCTGCTTGAAAGTTCATATGAAGGGCATATTTTCTTTACTAAGACTCTCACATGTGAAGGCATGTAGATGTTCTTTATGTTGTTTATAAATCAGGACATTTACGCAAATACATGTATCCACTGAATATAATGTTTGAAGTAATACGAAATAATGTCGGATTAAAAATGAAATCCGAGAATTTCTTAGCAATTACTGAGGTACATTTTGGATGCGATAATAAACTTAGCACATAAGGACATATATGACAACACCGTGAGAACCTCTTACATAAACTCGATCGTCGACATCCCAAATATGGACGTTCAAAAACTGAAGAGACTTTAGTGTATAGAAATTAACCAAGTCTGTTTTTGTATTTGCTTATCTGCTTTCCCATTTTTGCTATTTTCTTTTGTGTCTTTTTTCTGCTTTCTTTGTTCTATTTATTTGTGTTTATCGTTTCCCTTTAAAATTTTCTTTCATTGACTTGCCTTATTTTGTCGTTTGTTTGACTTGAAAATTTTTCTCTATTTAATTTTGCGTTCTCTCATTCTTTTCTACATGCTAATGTCACTCACTGCATTCCAGGCCAAAACAATTTTTCAGCATGTGTGCTTGATATCATTATTATTATTATCATTATTATCATTATTATTATTATTATTATTAGTAGTAGTAGTAGTAGTAGTAGTAGTAGTAGTAGTAGTAGTATTTCAGTGAAGTATTTACAGCGAAAATGGTTATATCTTATTTTTGTTCCGAAAAGTCGCGACTTTTACAAAAAGAAATCTCCTTCACGAAGCAACACATTTAGAACGCCTTCTCGGTTTTAACAGCAATCGAATCAACTTGGAACTGACGTATTTTCGATTACAAATACCGTGTTTGATTTCTTAATTCTACTAATTTGTGTCTTGCCACGAATAAGAGCAGATAATCATCTTAACATTCATACTGTTGACGTCACCGCTCTTCGTTCATCAAAGAAGTTTAGTTGAGTGTATCTTCATACTCATAAATAAAATCTTTACTGTATTTACCTATTTCGCCCTGTCTTTCCTCACACGTTGCTTACATCTATTACTCCGACGTATTAATCAAAACAAGTTAATCTATCTTCAAAGTTCTGTATTTATCTGAAGACGTACGGTCGTACTACGAAAAATATAGTCAACTACCCGGGTTCAAATTCATACTTTTATGTACAACTTGCATTGGGGTGTTGAGAAAGGCATGTATCCAACCAACTACGGATTAAATTGCCTTGAATGGCAACCAGTCTCGGAGAAGGCCAAATACAAATTGAAAACAATCGAGAAGTAGTAGTATATTTGGTTAATATTTATAGCTAAAACGATCGATCTAATCAGCACTTTACGCAAATTAAACTAAAAGAAGGTGATTGTGACCACACAAAGAGAGAGAGAGAGAGAGAGAGAGAGAGAGAGCAAGATGATAAATACATGACTGTTCAGGAAAGTAATATTTACCATTCAATCGGATTCTCATTCATATATATATATATATATATATATATATATATATATATATATATATATATATATATATATATATATAGGCCTTACAGTACTTACATTATTTGGACTATTGTCCTCATCTTTGTTGCCATTTGTACAACCTTCCGACCATTGTACTCTCCGGCCATCTTCTGGTGCTAATGTAACCCTATTTCCACGTAAGTATAATTTTTAGTTTAATACAACGGAGTGAAGGAAATTATTAGTGGTATTGTTAGTTGTGCTTTATTGTAATTCGCGATGTGAGCTTACTTGAAAATATCTAATACTATTTACTTGTAAAATCCGAGGGATAGAGAAATTGGCTGAAAATTTGGAAAAAAGAAGAAATATATTTTTTTCATTCTATTCGAAACGAATTGTTTTGGACCAGTGAAAATGATAAATTGCGGTAGTCAGAACAAGATGTCAAGGTTTTTTGATGGGGTCAAGTCCTTGCCCCCACATCTGCCGGGAAATGATTTAAAAGTCTTTGAAAATCTAAGATGATGTAATTGAGAGGAAGAAGACAAAAAGACGTTACATCATGTGAGGTGTTGATATTTCATTCGTTGAGACATAACTCCCCCTTAAATCGTGTAGGTGGAAAATAATCTCATTAGTCAAAATTTTGAGTCGCATAGATACTCGGTCCATTCCCTAAGAGAATTGGGGACAACGATATAAATCGAGACCGAGTAAGGAAAATCAGTTGGTTGAGTAGTTTTTGAAACTGCAGTAGAGATGTAACGACTGAGGGAAAAGTGTTCCTAACTGGGAACCACGACCCAGAGACTGGTCGTCTCCCTCAGAACTCATGGCTGAAAATATAAAGAAACGTAGAAAAGCTTGCCGCCGATCAACTTAAAAGATTTAAAGTCGAATACTGATAGAGTCCTAGCTAAGGATGTATAAAAACAGAATGAACTGAGAAATAGTTAAACTAGCTGAAAGAGATTTTTTATTGCCGAGCGAACGAGACAAGACGAATCTACTATTATCACCAGAATGCTCAACTTCGGCTGTTTCCGTAAAAGCTTCGGTAAAGAGCCGTGAAAAGACTTGTTTTTTATTTGGAAAATTAAAAGCTCTGACTATTCTAAACGAAAACTTCGTACTGTTATGAAAAGACTTTTTTATTTGGAAAATTGAAAGCTCTGATATATTCTTAACGAAAACTTCGCACTATTATGAAAAGAAATTTTTATTTGGAAAATCGGAAAATCTGATTACTTAAACAAATCCTTCCCTCCGTTGCAAACTTTGAAATTCGGCGATTGTATATTCTGCTTTTATAATTAGTTTTTATATATATAAAGATTTTTTTTCGTAACTCATCTAGGCGTCTTCGAATTTATTCATTTTTTTTTTGTGCTGTATTTATTTTTTTTCAACACAAGTGTACACGTGTGTCCGGTCTGGTTTGAGATGGTAGAGAGACGGCTACCGGATTTTCAACGTGACTTTTCTGAGATCAAAGAACACAGTGTGGGCAGAGAGGTTCACCGTTGTAATAGATGTTTTGAGGACCAGCTACTGTGACGAGGTCATCATCACGATTAGCGACCCGAGAGCGTCATCATAATTGGTGCCGTTTCGATAGCATCAACCCACTCAGGATCCCGGGTCCGGTCATTATCATAATTCGGCGGCCGTAATCGTCTACGCGGCCGACAGCAGAATTTCAAAATAAACACTTTATCACAATCACTGGGGTATATCATCCTCTTTCCTTGCGTAAAGCTCGATTGGAAGTCCTGAGTTATCTCCCTCTTACCCTGCAAGTTACTTGTTCACAACTGCATCTCAAAAATGAAGAGAAATTGACAATATTCCTAAACAGCCCACTTAGAAAATACCTAAAGAAGTAATCGAAAGCGCTTGAAACAATTAATAATACGGCCAATTTTTCCACTTTCTTACTCCCATTTAACAGAAAAATGTGAGAATGCTGGAAAAATCTTTTAAAAAATTCTATTTTCCGTGTCTGTCATATTCAAGAAAATGTCGCTGCCTAAATATACATTAATATATTTCTTTTCTAAACATATACTGTAAAATATAAGAGACAATGAATGTCTATTATGTTTAATCATGAGCCGTTCTAAACACCGTATTTTGGCATGAATTTCAGGTGAAAATAAAACTAAAATTCTCCAACATTTAGGTAAATTTTTATCAAGTTGGTTCTAAGCTTTCGGCTCACATGCGCCATCCGCAGAGAGGTTACAAGAACGTTAACAAAAACATCCACCGTCAGCGACGATTTTATCTTTTGTTGACATAATTATCCAAATGTTGAAGAATTGTTGTCATTATTTTCACCTGAAATTAAAACCAAAATACGATGTTTAGAACGGCTCATGATTAAACACAATAGACATTCATTGTCTCTTATATTTAAGAGTATATATTTAGAAAATTATCTGCTGCCTCGATACACTATATATATATGTATATATATATATATATTTGTCATGCGCAAACAGCACAATATTTTATATATACATATGTATGTATGTATGTATGTATGTATGTATGTAGATAGATAGATAGATACCGATATTTTATCTATCTATCTATCTATATATATATATATATATATATATATCGTGATTCTGCTACTGCTTGGGAATAACTAAAGTTTCAAAGATTGACTATATCAGACAAGATGAAATATTATGTAAACATTTAACAAGAAAAACACACACCGCATCTAAGTTGACTGTAGCAATAATAATTTAAGCCATACGTCTGAAAATTCAAGTACAACTGAAAAAATTTGGTGGTATTTTAAGATCCTGATATTCCACTCTGGATTAATGATAACCAAATTATTTTTCGAAACAATCTAGATCTCTGTAATATCTTTATAGAATTAAAATGATTTTTGTTAATCATACGTGGCGCAACTTTTATCGTATATTCTTTCCATTAATGTACTCCAAACAGAATGTAAATTGCCGTTTTTCTTTCATATATGGTCTTGTATAGTTGATTGTGTTGTCTTAAATCGTCTGCTTTTCCAGTTTCATTTCGAGAGATAACTGTTTTCTTTTTTTGTGGGTGAAGCGAAATTATTAAACTTTTCAATTTGCTGACCTCAGACAACATTTTCTCGTGATTCTAGCGCTTAACATTCCAAAATTGGCACGTTCTTTTAGCAGGTGCCAGTCATGGTTAAGTCATGTAAATTTCGGTGTGTTGGGAAAATGTTTTGTGAGTTTTGTTTGAAGCAAGGATTCCAGGCTTCAATCGAACTTGTCAGTTTAATTCTCTTTTTCGATCATAATCTCTTTCTAATGCGATCAATCAGTAATGGGATTGATCCTGAATATATCACACAAAATGATCAAGCCAAATTTTATTGATATGTTCTCCGATATCATGTTTTTGTTTTTTTTTTTACTTAGGCTTGAAGTGTGTTCTAAATTTGAAGAAATATTTTCTAAATGGAGGCAGAAAAAAGGCTACTGCTCTTGATTTCCAGTTTAAAATCTGGGGAAGGTTTCTCCTAGATAATTTGTTGCCTTCTTAATGTTATAAACATTACTACGCTCTGTAAATATTTTAAAATTTTAGTTTCTCGGCGAAATGCTTTATTTAAAAAATATGAAAAAAAAACAGGATTTCCTACATTAATTTAAAAACTTCTAGCATTCATCAAAAACATTTAACATTTACGATTATTATGGAATTCAAATATGAACAATGCCTAGTAAGAATATTAATCGGCATGGATACAAAGATAAAATATTACGATAAACTACATCCAGCAGCAGGACTCCTAACCTTGGAAGCTAGATTTTAAGGAGCGTGGAACCACGACTTATTTTTGTTTAAAATCATTTCACTAAGCAAGGAAGTACTGCCACTAGTGCGCAGAGGGCTACATAAGAGGAGAGTGCTACATAGGAAGGGAGCGACGACAGGGAGGCACTGAAGAGGAACGGAATACAGGGGGTGTCAGATAATGGATAGGAATTTTGGTGTGAAAGTTGCGTGAGACTAGAGTAAAAAAGGGAGAAGAACAAGATTCAGGGAATGTTGAGTAAAGAATAAGAGAAGTATAGAAGTCAGTGAGATAAGAAATGGCGATTGACGTTGCATTTACGCTCTTAGAGGTGCAAGTATACGGAATAGAGTTCTACAGGCTGGAAATGCGAGAAAAGAAGTGGTGGAGTAGAAGTGGCGGCTGCATTTAGTTGATTTTATTGTAAAAGAGTGTGACCTTGTTGCCAGTCTGGTTGCTCGATTAAATTCTTGAAGAGGAGGCACCAGGAAGCTAAGCTCGTCGGAGCAGAAGTCATCAGAATATTTTAGAAGAGACAGAGAGAAGCCACATCACGTCGATGAGAACGTGGTAAGTAAATAATTGATGTCAGTTCTTTCTTTTTCATTTTACATGTTTCTGAACTAGTAGTGAAAAGAATGTTCAAAAGATATAAAGAGTGGGTGTGTAGATAGAATGCCATAAAATCAAACTACTTAAAAAGAGAATTTTTGGTTATTATTGAAAAGTTACATTTTCATTCTGATAACAACTGAAAAACAAAAGAAAATTTGACTTCAACATAAATGTAAGAGGATTTTTCTTTTCTTAACTCTAAAGAAATGTAAAATGTGTTTTAAGAAACAAATGAAAAACTAAATACTGAAATAGTTGAAAATTCTTTGAAAAACTTGTAGAAGCTTGAGAGACGAAACGCACTGGAATGGCTATAAAAATTGCTAAGAAATCACCCAAAAGTAGTTAAAAGTTGTGAAAACGTTCGTAATGTATAGCTTCAAAACGCCAATTCCGCGATTTCTTCCGTTTTTTTTTTTTTTTTTTTTGTGATCACAGAATATCTTCGTTCCGAGAGTGTGTTATTTTGTTTAAAGTACCATTTATTGTGGGTTCAGTATGTTAGGGGTGGGGCGCAAGTTGCATTCTGCGGTTAGAGGAACCGCAAGGCACATTCTGTAGGGGGGGCGATGTTGTTAAGTACGGCAATGTCCTCCTTTATTCTCTTTCACTTCTCTTCTTCATTTTATCTCGCTCTCTCTCTCTCTCTCTCTCTCTCTCTCTCTCTCTGTCTATATATATATATATAATACTTAGTTTTTTATCCTAATAAGGTTAGACCAGTACACATGTGTATTAAAAAGTGTTCTATACAATTATATTGAAGAACTTTTGAATATTTTTATTTATAAACGAGTTATTTCGCGACCTCGGTTTCCACCACGAGTGGTTTTTCAGGCGATTTTTAATAACTAATTTTACCTTTTAGCGTTTTTCTTATTAAGAACGCTCTTGTAACGGTGTTTTATTTGAACGTTCACATGGCAGAGAATTTATATATGCCCATTCTTTCAATTCAAACGAATTATAATGTTTTCCTCCATGGTTGTATGAACCTAAGAGGTATTTCTTAGTATGGATGCATTTTGTCATAATTTCTGTTCTTTCATTTAACAGTTCGTCTTTACTTGGGTATGTCATAATTTCTAATTTTTCTTCTTAGCACAGTCTACATATTTGTCTACCATTGTAAGGCTTAGCTGTTTTTACAATTCTCCACGTTATGTGTGGGTCTTTTTCATATTTTGATTTCAATTTCCAGACATGGTTAGCCAATTTTGTATTGTTTTTTAATTTTTCTATTTTAAATGTAGATCTGTGGTTGAACCACCTGGTCTTAAAACTGTCTTCGGTTGAACCCAAATATATTTTATTTGAGCCATCTGGGTCATGTACCTCTGCCTTGTAAATTATTTCTTTTGTGTTGCAGAGACCTTGAAGTAGACATTTATTTTTGTCCCTGCAGCTGCATTCTTTGTTGGTGGTTTTGTTTTTGTACGCTGCTATTGAAGTTTCTGGCGTTTTGTTTTTTATGAAACTATCTAAATTATTAGTGCAACTATAACTTAGTTTGATTGTGTTTCTGTTGAAAATTTTGTTTAATTCTGATTCTTTTGGAAAGTGCTTATCTATTAGTTTAAAAAAATATATGTCCTATTTTGGTCTTTACTTCTAAATTAAATGGTGGGTTGAACCAGATAATGTTTCGTTTTCTATTGTTGTTTTTCATTTGTCTGTTTGGTTCAGAATTATATTGTAAAATGTTTTTATGGCCAGAATCTTTTAGTGCATCCTCATATATATTTTTCTTTTCATTAAATATTGATTTGTTTGACGAATTATTAGATAGTCTGTGTTTTATGCCTTTGTAAATGTGTTTAATTATATTATATGGATGATTGGACTTTGTATGTATGATAACTTAGTATTTGTTTTCATGTATGGCGAGGCATTTCCAGTTTGTAAATTAAGTTCGACATCTAAATATTGTACCACTTTGTGTCTACTGTAAAATCAAACTCTAGATATTTGAATAATTTAAAAAGCTGTTTCTTTATTTTATCATTCATTTTTTTGTTGTCTGGTGCTAGTATTAATCCGTCATCTCTATATAATCCGTGGTTGTCAATATGGATTATTTTGTTCATTTTGTTTAAAATGTATATTCCCATTAATTCTGAGATTTCTGCTCCATCATATGATCCTTGTGGTACATCGAATGCTCCGTTGTTGGATTTCTTGATCCATGCTATACCTTTGTGGAAAAGTATAGATTTTCGACAATGTAATATTATGTCAATATGCTCTAATGGTATTTTTACGTACATTTTAGCAAAATTAAATGTTTCCAGTAAACCTTTCTCAGATATTGATGGGTAAAAGTTTTTATATCATATTTAATGAATGTGTATTTACTTTTGCATTTAATTTTTTGGAACCATGAAATACAGTCACTGGTGTTTTTCCACTGGTTTGATTGAGTGGCTGTTCTTAACAAGACTCAAATACTTTTTAACATTTGATGGCTTATTTTGCCCACTTCCGTTTTTGTAAGGTTAATTAGTCTGCATGTTTTATTGTTGTTAAAGTCATCTGTGTAGTCTTTCATTGTAAGGAAAGCTTGTTTGCCAGTTAATATTTGTATTTTAATACTTAAATTTAATTTGTCTGTAATGATTTTAGCCTCATTATTGATGTTTTCAATGTATGAATCTGGGGCTTTTTGTAAGAATTAGTTCTAATAATTTTTTTTTCATATATGTTTGGGTTTATTTGGTATATATTGCTGGATTTATCTCCTTTAATAAGGATGTATTTTTGTTTTTTTATTTTCTTTACTTCAGTATTTAATAATTTCTGGAATTTGTTTTTGATTTTTTTTAAATTTTATATTGTCTAAAATAGAAATCATGTCTTTTTCAAAAGTAATTAATTCTTTTATTAATGTGGGATAATTGGTTGTTTTAAAATCGAAATTACTTACATTTTTATCTTTTCTTGTTCCTATGGTTTTAAAAAGAAGAACGCTTTCGATCTCATTCTTATTAAAAATTGTTCAATTTTTTGTAGTAGTTGGAGCATATATTCTTTTCTGTTAGGTATCGGTATGTTTTTTAGAGAATGTAATATTTTAAATTCCTTCATTGTTGTTCCTTTGCTTAGCGTTCAGTAAGTTTGTTTTTTTCGTTAAAATACAATGTTTTGTTTTTTGCGTTTGTTGAGATCTGTGGCGTTGATTATTGAAATACAGAAGTTTTTAAAAATTTACCGTGTGTTTTTTGTTTGGTTCAAGCAGTGTCATTTAGAAACTGTTTGAGTTTTTTGTAAAAGTTGAAGCATGTATTCTTTTCGGTTGTGTATCGGTATATATATATATTTTTTAATCATTTCACCCCGAGCAAGGCGGAAACGCCACTGATCTGCAGAGGGCTACATAAATGTAAAAAGATTAATTAGAAAAGAGTGAGGAGTACAAACTAGTTAGAAAGGAACAATAGAAAGCTGAGAAAGCAGGTGCGATGACAGATACATAGGTGGAGAGAAAGGGAGGGTTATACAGGGGTGGGGAGAGAGCTAGAGTCCAGTGGTTAGTAGATGAGTATTGACTTTGCATTTAAATTTCTGGAGGTTGTAGCCGTCAGGAAAGGAAGAATACGGGAGTGAGTTCCACAGGCGGGAAGTGCGAGAGAAGAAGCTGAAGGAGTTGAATTGTCGTCTGCATTTGGCTAACCTGACTGTGAATGGGTGAGACCCATATGTCAGTCTGGTTGCACGAGTAAACACCTGTTGAGGAGGCATCAGTGACTTGTAATAATCGTAAATCCTTCACTGTTGTTTTTCTTTTTCTTTTTTCTTTTTTTTCTTTTTCTCCTCTGCGTTCAGTAAGTTTATATGTTGAACCGCACTGTTTGTTTTGTTGTTTTTTTTTTCGTTTTGTTTTTTTCGTGAGTTTGGTAAAATCTGTGTCGTTTATTGTTGAAATGCAGTAGTGTTAAAAGTGCTCAATTGTAAGATAAGAGCATATTGATTGTTTAATACTTAGTTTTTAATCCTAATAAGGTTAGACCAGTACACATTTGTATTAAAAAGTGTTCTACACAATTATATTGAAGAACTTTTGAATATTTTTATTTATAAACGAGTTATTTCGCTACCTTGGTTTCCACCACGAGTGTTTTCTTTAGGCAATAATATATATATTTAATAACGATATTTATTCTTGTAAAAATACAAAAATTGTGGCACAAAGCCGAAAAGGGGAGGGGAAGAGGTTGGTACTCACTGAACTATCCTATATCTAGCTAAACACTTTCGCGACCCATTCACTCGTTACAAATTGCACAATCACCACAATAAACTATCCATCGACCCCCAATCTTTCAAACACCATGATGTCACAAACTTACAAGGGACACCTAAAAAAGTGGGGAAATAACGCATGACAATAAGAAATGTATTTATATACAATATAAAATATATGTACAATATAATATAATATGTACAATAATAAGTATAATATAACATTTAATGAAAAATGAAATGATGGGAGGGGGATGAACCCAAAAAACAAACTGAAAATACAACACATTTTTAAACTAAAATAATAAACAATGTTAGTAAGACTCATCCATCCCAGAAAAAAGAGTGGCCGCTGTATTCTGCCAAACGGCGAAATCAAGAAGCACACTCACTAAGATAGTGGGGAGGGGGTAAAATAATAATGGAATGGGACAATAAAAGGCTGAACTAGCCGAGGCCAAAACAAACTGGGGGTGGGGAATCTCGACTTGGATCATAACAAAAGAGAAAGCCGGGTACCAGCTAGGAACACATTTTTTCACAATAACTAGGTACACAAAAGAAAGCTACCTTAACCAGGGGAGGGTTCTAAAGGAATCCACCGCGATGTAACCAGCAGATATAAAAAAGAAAATCAAGACTAGCCCCGTTCACGCGAACCAGGCTCGCCACATTTACCCACATTTTGCTGAAGTCTGTCGAAGTCAAACGTTTCCAATTAGTTCTAATCCTTATTTTGAGCTGATGCTCAGAATAGCGGATCAGATCCTGATGTGAAAGACGCAGACCTCTCAAGACTTCCTCCGATCGGGTCGTCCAAATCACCATTCGAGGCGTGGCTAGCAGCGACAGAAACACTATATGTTTTATCCCAGAAAACGAGGGCGACCCATTGTTTCATGCAAATGTACGATCAATGAGCACAAGCTCCAGCGGTGAGATACGAGCAGTCAACTCACCGACCCGGTCCCATAGAGGGCGAACACGCGAACAATGGTAGAAGGCGTGCGAAGCCGTTTCTTCCATGCCAAGGTCGCAGCGTTCACAATCTGGCAAATCCGCCAGGCCCCATATGAAGGCATTGTCATTGAGAGACAACCGATTTCGAGCCAATCGCCAGGTGAGCGAAAACTCAGAGTTGCTGAGATAATCGATACCTGGCGCCCAAGACCAGAACGAGCGAAACTCATCCTCCGACAAACGGAGCACATCACGTAATGAATCCTTCGCGACGCCCTTCACTAACCCACGATAGAAGACTCTCCTAAGCTGTGAAAGGTCACTGGACCGTGGAATGGGCCGCAGGGCCGTCAGACATTCGAGGAGAAATCTCGATCGCTCTAGAGGCTTTCGGCACCGCCTCGAGATGGGGAGAGTGTTAGTTTGCCTCGGAAACATGTCCCTCACTATTCCCCTCAGCAATGAGTCTTCCAAAATCGCTCGCCTGAGAAAAGACAACCTTGACGCAACCTTATGGCCCATCAGGTCCGGCATTCCCAGACCCCCATGACACGGACGTTGGTAACAGACACGTTTTTCAACGGAGTGTTTGCATCCTCTCCACAGAATGAAGAATAGCAAACGCTTGATCGCCTCCCTATATCATTTACAAAGTGGAAGTACTGACAACCGGTAAAGGATAATGGGAAAGACGTATGTAGCACACGTCTCAGCCAAACCTTTTAAGGACAACCTCCTTCGACGCCAAGACTTGGCCGACTCGCCGACCTTTGCCAGTACTTCAAACCAATTTTTCTCCAACTGTAGGTCGGGCCCGAACCACACTCCAAGAATGCGGACCGGCCCGCCGTCCAGTTGAAGGGTTCCGGGAGAATAACACCCTTCCAAGCACTTAACCGCAAGCCGGATGACTTGTTGCGGTTAATCTTGGCCCCTGTCACCTGTTCGTACCGTTCAAGCGCCTTCTGTATCACCTCGATGTCACTCCGGGAGGACACGAAAGTAGTGACGTCATCGGTGTACGCGGAAACCCTGGCTCAAGCACCACCAGGGACAGCGATTCCACATAGGGCCGGACTGCACGCCCTGTCCCTTAGCTGGCGAAGGAGGGGCTCCGACGCCAAAGCAAAAAATAGGAGCGACAGTGGCAATCCTGTCGGACCAACCTAGACAACATCAGAACGCCCGACAACTTTCCGTTCACCTGTACCACAGCCGTGTGGGATTGATACAGATAGCTAATCCAGCGGCGGAAGTTGGTTTCGAATCCAGCGGCCTGCGGGAC